>JAODAG010295881.1:418-12615 GCA_027574785.1 Orphnurgus asper | reverse complement strand
TTTGTGTTTCCATAGTTCTATAAAACCCCAGTGCCTTCACCCCTCCCGTTCCGCCAATCAAGGGATTATTCAAATTCTGTTAATTTTATTCTGACAATTTGCGTTTTCACACAATAACCGCAGTTCCTCCATCCCCGGCCCCTCCCCTTCCCAAATCAGGGGAATATTCAAATTCAGTTAAAAGTTCCGTGATTTTGTTTTGATTTTCGCAATTTACTAACAGACATCCGTTTTTTATTGTCGTTAACCCGATTTCCGTATCTGTTAATTTTCCGACAATTGGCTTTTGTGTTTCCATAGTCTACAATACCCCTGTGCCTTACCCCTCCCCTTCCCCCAGGCCCAATCAAGGGATTATTCAAATTCAGTTAAGATATGAGTTCCGCGATTTCATTTTTTCAATATACCGTACTATATTTACCGATGGTTGTATTTTTTGTATTTGTATATTATAAGTGGTTAGGAATGGCCTCATAGGCTCATGTACGAACCCCTGTGCAGGTTGTGATCGTGGATGAACACCAGCTTTAACAATTAAAGCCTTCTCTTTTCGACCAGTGTCCAGAAGTTACGAGGCAGGGCATGGTACCCATCTATCACATCCTGCTCCCGGGACCGCCATTTAACGTCCCCGGACGTGAGTTGTACCTCGATCTTTGATCACTTTCTCAAAGACCGAGAGAAGTGAGAGCAACCTGTTCATCACCACTGCATTGCAGCTGATATGAGCGAAGTTATTGCGACACAAACAACCCATTAAATCCACCCGATAATCCCACCAAGGAAGACTTCACCCACCACTGCAAAGCAGCTGTGGAGCTGAACAACGTCACGCCTGGGGATCGAACCGGCGACCTTTTGGCAAAGAAGCGAACACTCAAACCGCTACGCCTGCGCATTCAGCTCACTCTAAAAAGTTGTGCCACCATGCAGGAAGCTCCTCCCATGGTGGCACTGCATGGCTGGGAATTCCGTGGATGGTAGAGGGTTTGACCTGCAAACATATCACATACATGAGCATCACGACCTTCGACCTCAGCGGGACTCTGGCCGGATTTTGCGAGTCGGACATTTTATGGTAAGGAAAGCCGAGTTTTGGATTCGGATCCTCGGGTAAGTGACACTTCCAACTCGAATGTAGTATAGTTTAGGACAGGCTTAATTACAACGCTAATTCAACTAGTGACGTAGCCAGACTTTTTCCAGGGTGTAGACGAAATGATCAAGCATTGTCCATTTTCCAAAAGACTTGAAAGAGAGACCGTGTGCAGTTGGCAATATTTAATTGGACATATATTTCAACTTTCATGATCCCCATTTCTCCAAAAACCACAAGTTTAGTATGATCGAGTGGGTCTGCTTCTCAATGATGACCCATTTACAACAAAAAGAGGACCAAGCTGGGGTTGTTTTTTAAATATTAAGACACACCGTCACCGATCCATTCATACGATGGGCTGATAGCTAGTCTTCAAATCACCAAGCCTAGCCTTCCGGTACTGAATTTGAAAATAAAATCTGCATATAATTGAATTGTCATAATTGTCGGCATGATTTGGGCTCCAGAAATGCTTTGGTACGGTACCTTTCTTTCACATGCCCTGAAAGGTCCTTCAAATTTCACACACGGCCTTGTGGGGACTTTGGTTATCACGGATATACCCTAACTATAGCGCAAATAATTGAACAAATAAACGATATAGGAGATGGAAATCATGAGATAAATCATGTATTATATTGCATAATCGTTTATTTCCATTTATTAATTTGAAGGGCGAATCGACTCGCTCTTAATTCGTTATACATGGCTTTCTAACAGCTACCTAGATGCAGGGGCAGCAGGCAGGGCTATAATTAGTGAGGCCTTCGAAATGATCCAGATGCATTAAGTTTCTTTCTGTTTATTTACAATAACAAACAGGCACAAAAATACTGTACATAGTTCTGGAGATTATCATTTGTGACATTATACGCAGTTTTGCGTTTGAGAGTTTACACACGGTGTAAGCAATGGTTGTACATTGTACGAGTAACATAAAACGTACAAGAAATAAAGAAAGAATGAGAAAGAAAAAAATCATTCAACTCATCCTATCATGGAGGGAAGACATTCACACGAGCTGACTCGGCAGTATATAACAAAATACATTAATGTAACATTGCCATTAACGTGATAGTATTGCCACCATGTTACAGTCAAAGTCAAAACTACACGACCTTTGACCTCAAAAATATCTGAACCGACACCTGAACGAAGCACTACTCGATGACCTCTGTTGACCCCTACACGATCTTCGATCATACATGTTACGCCACCATCCAAGGACCAAGTTTCATCAAAATCCAGCAGATACCTTGTACGCCAAGAAGCAGAGACAGACACAGGGTCACGCCACACCTGGAAGCACGACACAGGCTCCACCAGCCATATGCAGATACCCATCAAGGATGGTCACCATGCATGCAATGCTCGGTTCTTTGACCTTTATCCTTCCCAGGGCCTTGATATCCCACTCTGCTCGTTTAAGAGGTCGTAGTGATATACTAGGTTCATCTCCTCCAGTGTCAACGGGGCAGTCCAGGGATCACTTTGTTCACTCATCCCTGTTTGAATCCCCCAGCAGAGCCAGAGTAAATTCTTTGCCAGACCTAATTTTCCCTGCTTCGAACCGTTTCCGATACAAACCACCTATATGAATGGACTGCCAACTGATTGGAAGTCATATTACCCGGCCTGACCCCTCCCCACGAAAAAACCCCACCCAAGTCCCATTCAAATGTGAGCCATTTAGCCGGGCGTTCAAGCTACACCCTGCCAACCCCTGCTCAAACGAGTCTCATGGCCCTGAAGGGAGGGGGACGGGGGGGGGGGGTTCTGAAGGGATTTTAAACGATTGCAGAACAATGTGAACTCGGGGGTTCTGGTACTAGGTGGCGGAACGGTTTAATTCCATCCACGTAATTCCCATCGATAACCACCATTCAAAATCATTTCCAAAAGTCTATTATATATTTAACATAGCATTGTTCAGCCCAAAATATATGTTTTTTAATACCAAGTATAAAAGAATAAAAACCTCACTTCAACTGAGCCACAATATCCTGTGTTAATGATAGGTGTTAACTGTTACTACACACTCACTTGCAAAACCACCAAACCAGCAAACTTTGTCGCCAAGAGAGAGAGAGAACACAAACAAACAATTACAAATTTATCCTACGATCCGAGGGAGAAAAATCCCTGACACATCCGTTTGCAGATATCTGGGGGAGGTAGAATATCTATAATCGATCACAAACAAAGAAACGAAACGCTAAAAAAAATAATGACATCACTTCAACTTTTGTTCCTTTTTGCATTTTTTTTTTTTGGTTTGACATTCCGGAGACAATTCCCCCCCCCCCCACACCCCTCAGTCTACCAAAGGACAGAAGCATTCGAAGGACAAAGTCGCACATGAGTTCCAAGTTAATGCAGAGTTTTTTGTTTTTTTTATAAAGAAAAGTTAGTTTTTACTAAAAAAAATAATTTAAGCACCTTCCAACTAGTAGGGACGTTGGGGGTGGGAAGAATTCAGAAAACCCTGGCAACAATGTCTTTTATTAGATTCATCCACGAAATGCATCCCTACTATAAAAAATGCATCCCTGCTATAAAAACTGAAATTGCATAAGTGACGTCGATACCAAATTATGAAGGAAAATAAAATATCAAATACCATCGTTCTTAACCCGTAAATCGCTCCCCTCCCATGCATCCATTCCCCCACACCCACCATTCACAGCAAAACATTAAAACGAAAAGGCCACCATTAAACGGCCAAGGTAAATATTCAAGCTCACACAATCTTCATCGAGACAAATTTTGGGTTTCCAAACGGACTTTAAAGCAAATTAAAGCAAATTACAAGGTGGATGCACCCAAACTCTCTCTCTAACCTGCGTTATCGGCAGCATTTCATGCTCGCCCGAAAAAAAATCGTTCTAAAAAAAAAGGGGGCCACAACAGAAAAACATATGGAAACATTCTCCCGAAACTGCAGACGATTTTCTCTGCTCCCTAAATTATTGTAATTAGGAGCGATATATATGTATATGTACACCGACACTAAGAATCGGGGGAAGAAAAAAAAAACATTGGACTGAGCCGAGATTATATTAATAATATTATTATGTTGATTTAGGGTAAAATTATAAATATATATATGAAAACAAAGCAAAAACAGAACTAAAAAAAACACATTCCAGTCCAACTGGAACTGCTAATTCGACCAACGAACTTCTGTGCGTATGTAAAGTAGCAGAAACTGTCCATCACGACTGAGGTCCTGCCCATTTCGACGATTTCAGAAGAGATATATTTTAGGAATAAAAAATAAATAAAAAAAAATACCAAGTTATGAGAAGCCATTCTACATTCCTCTGTAGGTACTAGCCTGTTACTACGGTAACGGTAGAAACATCCGAGGCAGATCCCCTTTGTTTCAAAACAAGTACACTTCAGAACTGTCCGACTTTTTCTCACGAATTCAATTTTGTTTTGTTCAACTTTCAGATTTGTCCTTCCCCACGGACCAGTTGGAAACCGAAACAACATTTGCCTCCGTCGTAAACTGGTTCCATTTTTTTGTTAGGAAGTAAATTTAGGCTCGTTTTTAACGCCATAGCAGAAAAACCAAGCAAGTAGATTGGATTGGAAACCCCAATGGTGGGAGGCCGTGTGCTGTGATCCGTCTTCAAAGCCAGACAGTCTGACTGCTTGCTTAGCAATGAGTCATCACACAACTCAACCCAACCATCTCCGGAACTACAAAAGAATGGAAGCCAGCCTATTGTGGAAGACAAAAACACAAACACTAGCTCGTTACTCTTCTGGTGGAGTGTAAATAATGCCAGCTACTAATATTAGCCAGAAGATCTGTGGTCGGAAGAACGAGCAGAACGTCAAACGACGTGGGTCATCCGGAGTCACGCTTGTTTGTCCGGGTGTGTGCGTGTGTGTCTCGAAACAATGGCAGACAGGGTGACCACTGGGCTGGTGAAACGTATCGTTGTATATCGGAGAGAAAAAAAATCATGGTGGTGGGGGGATGGGGGATGGCGGGAAACTTCCAGCCTTAAATTCTGTCAGAAAGAGAGAATCTTTCAAATGCCAGACCCAGGAGAAAGGTAGATCATCCTCATCGCTGCACCCGTTTTTCACGGATACGGGACGGCTGGAGAGAGGCAAGCGAGGCAATGAGGTGCCAGTACAACTGGCATATAATCCCAGCTATTAGCTCCGTTGGAGGCCCATCTCAAGGAGGGGGGGTCACTCCGGTAGCATATTCTACCGTCGGTTACATGCGCGTCTCCCGTAAGGACCCTCTCACGTCCAGCAAACTCCCCCAAAACAACCCGACAGGAGAGGAACTTTAATCTCGTCGTCCCCCGGCAAGTCTTGGGTGGACGGCGCGCCGTCCGAAACACAAGTCCAAAAGCCAGAGTACGGCGTCCGCCAGCCGGTTCGAGGACCGCGGCTGCCCCGGTTTCAGTGCATGATGTTGCTGTCGTCGTAGTTGGAGAGGTGCATGATTTTACTCAGCAGGATCTTAAAGGATGGCCGGTCTTCTGCTTTCTGCAAATTGAGATGGAGAAATATCAAAAATCGTGGTATGGTCGACAACAACAAAAAATGTCCGTCCGTTCAAAATTTCGGTCCCGTGTTTTAAACGCCAGGGGATTGGAACGGTGGTGGCGGCAGATAGATATCGAAGGAGTCATGTACCTGGCTATAACTTTTTGAAATGATATGCATTCCTGCTATGTATGGGTACACATCAGCAAATGATTACTAAAGCTGGCGTGCAAAATTTCATGGGAGCTATCGCAAAGATGTCGTCATTCAATTTTTTCTTTTCCCCTTGGGATTGAACGAGAGAAGACTTGAAGCAAGTCTGTAGTGACATCAGAAGCATTAACTTGCCATAGAAATTTTTAGTTTTAAAAGTTTATCTTTATTTCCTATTTCTCTTGGTTTTGATTTTTCTAAAATGTTTGCAGGTTTCTTGCTTCTAATAAGAATGTGATATTCCTTAGATGTAGTTAAATTTTTAAATGCTGGACCCTTCCTTCCCTTGGACACAGTTTTAACGTAAATTTTAAAGGAAAAACAAAAAGGTTCCATCTCTTGGTGAGGATACGACATCATGTGTTAGGCAAATGACAGCCCGTCAGGTGTCATATTTTAAACACCAATATCTTGATGTGGATTTATAAAAGCTGTCTTTGGCATCTTTATCAAATTAAAATATTTAACCTGTAGAGGTTAAACTGTCTGTCTCCTTCAGTAGTAACCAGACACCGTAGTTATTGACAACTAATCAGATAGACACACAGTTGATGAGTTAGGGTGTTTCATGGTGTCTTAGTGTCGGTTAAATTTCAATGTTTCAAAGGTTTTGTAATAACCTCGCGAAAAAACCTCCTGGTTCCTGCTCAGCTGGAAAACATTGTAACCTTAAGCAAGATCATAATCAGAATACAGAATAAAATCAAAAAATCATATATTTTTTTTATCTTTTTAAGTACACTAGACGTGTGTGTGATAGAGCAAATGTATAAAGCATCTATTGACCTAATTGTACTATTATTATTATTATTATTAGCATTATTTTTGTCGCTATTTTTGTCATCGTTATTTATAGAGGATTACCTCCTCCCAGCAATCCCGCATAATCCTGTAGACGGGCCGAGGGCAGTACTCCGGTTGCTCCATCCGGTACCCTTGCCTGGTGACCTGGGATACCACCTCCACGTTACTCATCGTCGGGTACGGGGTCTTCCCGCCGCTGAATATCTCCCACATTAAAATCGCTGAAGGACGAGAGAAAACAAAACTAGACGATTGAACCGACGGAACATGCATCATCATGAATTGAATGGTGCCTTATTGACAAAAATGGTCGAGCGTCTGGCGTGGGACTTTCTTTTGACCGGTGCCTAGGCCGTTCTTTCACTCCCCTTGCAAATCGACCTGCACTTTAGATCAGGCCTCGCCAAACCTACAACGGTGTGAATACCGGCGACGGCTATAAAGTATAATATACTTCCCATCCTTCTCAATCCTCAAATTTGCATCGCCGGGAATTGACTCCATCCATAAAAGGCAATCTTTTGGCTTTAATAATGCCATCCCTACTTACTTACTCAAGTAATTTTCTTCTGCAAGAGAATTGAAAATCAGCCGACGAACTGGCGTAATCCGGGCAAACCCCCGGGGAGGGGACGAAAAAAGAAAATCGAGGGAAGGACATTCTTACTCACCGAATGCCCAGACGTCTGATTTACTACTGAACCTGGTGTAGTGCAGGACTTCGGGTGGTGCCCACTTGATGGGGAACCTGGCCCCAGAGCTGGTGTACTGGTCGTCCAAGACGTACCTGAGGGGGGAAGAAGGAATACTTCTCCCAATTTCTCCCATTTTCAAAACTCAAAATCACATTAATGTGCGCATATTGAATCACCTTCGATGACCTTTCAATGAAGTTTTCCACACCCCCTGCCCCCTCCCCCATTATTTATATCTTTCTCTTCCTCGCGCCAGTTGCATCTTTTCGATTCTGATATCTACGACAGAGAACGGGGGAATGGGAGGCGGTTCGTGGCGATCGGTCCCTATATTTCCCTCTCCCCACCCGGACACAACCCTCCTCCAGCGGAAAAAAAACAGGCTAAACTGATACATGAACTGTTCCATGGGAATATTTCGTATGGTTATTTCTACGAAACTTTTCATAGAATTATTGGGAGATTTGATATTATTCTTTAATGGTAACGTCGTATGGTTCACCTCCGGTACACTGGGATTTTACGACGTTAACATTCTTCCACTTATTCGACTGCATTTTCCAAAATGGGGGATTTTAATTTACTACAAAATATCCGGAATCTAATTTGCATAAATTAGCATTAAACAATTGTATAATCAAAAAAGAACCAATGAAAATAACCAGAAAACTGTGAACGTGAAGTTTCAATTCCAGAGTTAGGCCTACATGTGACCATCTAGGCCTGATGAGTAAGTAGGCTTAAAGCCACTGTCCTATCACTTTGTGGAAAATTTCAGTGAACGTCGTTGCTTTTGTGTATCAGAAATATGCACGTCTGTGGTATGTCTTGTAGGCTACAATGTCTTCATCGTATATCACCAGCTACCATGCACCCAGCCAATAACAGAATATCGTACATATGTGCAGCAATGTTAGGCTACCATATGAATCAAGCCTAGGCTTGGTCACCTCAACGATTTCCATCTTCGATATCGTCGTTCGGAATGCGGGAGAGAAAGGTGGGTCGTCTGAATTTAGTCACCCGAAACGGGAGGAAGAGGTTGGGTGTATGGGCGCCGCCATCTTTAAATCTCCAACATATTATACTATGTTACACTACCTTTCTAAAAAATATATTTATACCCCCACCATCTTTCAATTTTTGAGCATATCTAAGGGATTTGTGGGATACAAGTGGCTGTCATTAAATGTGTATTGTATTCACAGAGTATAAAAGGGGTCAAATATTTTATTTTCCTCGTTTAATTTAACAATTTACGCCGATAGTACGTACACAGTAACTACCCAGTAATCTTATGGTAACATAAGTGGTGACATGGTAATGTTGCGTACGCTCTACTCTTACATAAAATTCAAACTGAAAGACGAACATTAAACAGTAAAAAAAAAAAACGGGTTTAATACCTGGTAAGACCAAAATCAGCCACTTTAACAACATTCTTGTCACCTACAAGACAATTCCTGGCAGCCTGTAATGGGAGCAGGGAAACAAACAAAAACATTTTACAACAATCAATAGAGAAGATGTTATCTGTTTGGATTCCTTATTAACAGGTAACACAAAATGAGAAAAACGTATAACCTCTAAGAACTAAAATAATCTGCTGCAAAAAGTTAACTATACAGCAGTTCAAAAGAATCATACAGGCCGGGGTGAAACGTGAGACTTTTAATCAGGGGCTTACAACGATCTCGGAGATACGAAACAATTCAACCACAGTTTTTTTTAACGTGATAGGAACGCACGGATGATTTATACGTACTAAATCTCTGTGGATGAACCTTTTAGACTCCAAGTACTTCATGGCAGAAGCGATCTGCTGCGTGAAGTGTATGAGAATGTTGGGCTTCTCCCACACATCGGAATGCCTTCGCAGGTAGAACAATAGGCAGCCTGTGGACAACAAAGAGAGGGATCTCCATCACGGAGGAAGACCAAAGATTTGGTAAGAGTGATAAAGTGTAGTGATATTAAAAACTAGCTTCTGTTCTGTTTGATCTTTCGGGGCTTGACCGCAGTGCCAGGAAAACTTGGCTGCGAGGCACACAGATACGCTTCTGGACCGGTGGGTTAAAATTTAAAAAAAAATATAGCCCAACGCAGCAGTCCTGCATGGGAAATTTTGAATTGGCCCCACTTTACCCGACGTACTATTTAACCGTTTCAGCTTCACAAGGGTGCCAAAGTTTTTGGAGAGAAAAAGAAGTTTGTTTGACACACCCCCAGACTCCTAAACTCGATTCCACAATTCCCGGGCTGAAAACCTTGATGTCGGTTTCAAAGTCACACGACGTCGGCTCAGGAAGCCAGCATAGGACGAAGCCGAGTCGCGAGCGTAACACGCAAATTTGACATATAATATTTATTTTATATATATATATATTTATATAAAATATATAAATATTTTAGGATTCATTTTAGGATTCATCCTTCGTAACTCGAGGCGATGTGGTTATAACTTGTGCCAGACACCGTCAAGAAGGTATAAAAACCAATCACGAAAAAAGGTTCAAAGGCAATTGTGGTCTGGTTCCGACATTGGTGGCGCGCAGCTTTTAGTAGAAAAACTTTGATCTGCGACTGGAAACTCCTATCGTGATACCTCTGGAAATTTGCACGCATTGACACATTAAACGAACATGTAGCCGTAATTAGCATGTACTTAACAAGTTTTAGCCATGTCAGTCCTTGAATATGCCGTTGCAGACCACGACGGACATCACATACCTTCGTGCTACACAAGATGGTATCGTAGTTAGTCGAGCTCGAGGACTGGTGCAGCGCATGCAACGCAGCGCCCTCTGTCCGTTTCGCAACCCTAACCTGTGAGGCTGCCGTCCAGCAGACTACAAGCGAGTAAAGATTCATAGCCATGACATGGGGGCCCCCTGTGAGGATTTTATCCGTCGGTTTGATGCGGCGGTAGCAGCGGGCCAATCAGATTCGAGCGAGTATTTCACAAACCTTTCGACATGAATTCTGTGATGATTGCCAGCGGGTGGGCCTTGTCCGTACACACGCCGTAAAGCTGCACTAGGTTCTCGTGCTGGAATTCCCTGTAACAAAATGGTAGTTCTTTCAAAGTTACCTTCATCTGTCCACCCCTGCCTATATTTCAGTCTGATGTAATATACAAAATATGTTTCATAAACCATGGAGAGGGTAATTAATGAATCACCAGCAACTTATAGTAAGCAGCAGCGGTTTGACGTTAAGACCGGAGGAATTGCTTTGCATTCTGATCACCACCACACCTAACTTGAAAGATGAGCGTGGTAACGGTTCACGAGAAGGTCGAGTCCATCTTGAGTTTCTCTAAGAATATCACCTCTTTTTTTTCCCCATCAAATTTCGGGACTATATCTCTTGACAAGGAGACGAGGGTACTGGAGAGAGTGACATAAAACTGTTTTACAGCGCATCTCAACTCGGGGAGAGCGGCTCTTATAACGGCAATACACCCCGGTCGATTATTCAAATAGTAAAAACAAAATGGATAATAATAGGTGTTCCCCCCCCCCTCCCCAAAAATAAAGAATCATTTACAACTATCAACCACTGTGAAGACTGGTGTTTTAAGTTTAAACCCACCCACTTCGATCAGACTGATAGGAGGGTCATGTGTAGGTCATGACTCTGTTTGAGAATATAACCCCCCACCAAAGGTCGTGACTCTGTTTGAGAATATAACCCCCCACCAAAGGTCGTGACTCTGTTTGAGAATATATCCCCACCATCGACCTGTGCGCCCCTCAGATGCCACCACACGTGGATCTTAGCCGAGGACGGAGGCTTACTTCATATTTTTGGCCTCTTGAATGAATTCGTCTTCGGACATCGCGTTCGGTTTCATGGTCTTGATGGCTACAAACTTGTCTAGCTTAATATGTTTGGCTAGGTGGACCACTCCAAACTGGCCGCTCCCAAGCTCTCTGAATATATGCAGTTCGTCCCTCTTTATTTCGTATTTATCTGTGAGACGGGGGTGAAATATGGAAAAATGGAAAACAAAAATATATGATAAAAACACTGGTTAAATAAGATATAGTGTAAGGCTCTAAAAACAAGATATAGAAAACTGGGGAAAACTCTCACTGTCAACATTTAATTAGGATGCAAAAAAATAAATAAAAAAATAATAAAATGAAACGTTTTTTAAACTACACATTTTGAAAGTTTTACATGTGCAATTATAAAGATATGTAAGTTTTATTAAAACAAGTAGCCTAACTATGGTAAGACCAAGTTAAAATGAAAGAATTTTCTTTCCATACAAGCACGACCTGGAAAATGATCAGTTTCTCTAAACGTTTAAACCGAGCACAGAGTTGAAAACGTAGCAGACGAGAATATTTTACAATCTAGGCAAACAATTTTTTACAGCTTTTCCTGGCCTGCCCTGATAACAAAAGTCTTCCCCAATACAGTAGGTTAATCCCAGGATTAATTTTTAACATCCAAACTTTTGTAGGGCAGAACTTTAATCATTTTGCGAGAGTTTCGATATTTCTTTTAATTTGACTGCATTCAGTACAACAATGCCAGCTTAGTTTCTGTTAATCTATTTATAATTACAGCCCATGACCAAAAATACAGTGAAGTGAATGAGTCACACATTTTCAATTCTGATTAGCAACAAGGGTTCTGTGAATAATTAAAATTAAAACAATTAAAAGTAATAAACTTTCTTGGGATGTATCGGGGTGAATTAGGATAATTAACGGTGGTAAGTTATAGGAGGAGCTTTGATGTAACATCACATACCTGACCCAACATCACATACCTGATCCAACATCACATACCTGATCCAACATCACATACCTGATCCAACATCACATACCTGATCCAACATCACATACCTGATC
>JAODAG010295770.1:0-12617 GCA_027574785.1 Orphnurgus asper | reverse complement strand
ATATATATATACATATGCCTATAACAGTGAAATGTTCCCACTAGCAAGGACGAAGTTCAATCAGGTTAAATACACCTACGCTTTCTTCGTAGACGATCCACTAGAGATCATTGTAGGCCGCACAAGCCTTCAAGGAGGTATATACGCATTTAGCCTAGTATTCCACTTCGTGTCGTGTCGTAATTGGATCTCGTATGAACGCAGTGCCGGATTTATAGTGGGTGGATTGTGTGGGTAGTGCTCTAAAATAAAAGTACGTAAAAAAAAGACAAAATGAAAGAATTTTCGGAACACCCACACAAACATGAACTTGTCAGCTTCTTAAACCACCAGACATTTCATTACGATTGCGCGGGAATTGGATTGCTTGGATACGGTACGTTTTGTCTGTCGTTTTGGGTTTTCGCGAGTATGCGCTTACCTGTAATCACGGTCCAATCGAAATAGGATTGGAGGCTGCGGAGGTTAGATCAGAGGTAAGATTTGCGCGACGGTTACCGTGGCATACGCGGCCGGTCTGATTGTAGGGCCCATCTTGGGTGGGTTTATCTTTATAAAAAAATACAATAGTATATTCAAAGAGGTCCCCGCACGTAGCAGAACACCAAGTTGAAAGTATTACTGTAATTTTTGTGCCACTACCCTTAAAATATATTACTCACGTTATTTGAGAGGGAACTTCGACAAATAATAATATTGTAAACGATCTGAACTAATTGGTCTACAAAATACCTTCGTGAAGCAATCAAACTTTTAACACAAGGTGGCATCCGTAAGCACAATTTTGTAACATGTGTTAGAGTGTTATAACATACGGGCATATAATATATATGCAATATTACAACAAAGTTACAAATGCTTTCAAATGCAGTGAACCTTTTCGACACGGATGCGTGCGTGATCGTGGAAGCTTAACTCTGCCAGTGTGATTTGTAACTTTGAACTTTGAACAAATTGTTGCTTCCAGAAATAAATCTATAATATCCATCCGTTCCGGCGACCATAATTTATACAAGTCGTAGTAACAATGTATGGTTAACACGTCCTCAAATAACCCAACAAAAACACACTTGTTTCGTATATAAACAATTTTGGTAAACATTCTATTTCCAGGGAAAAGATCAGTTTCAATGTTCTTGTCAAATAGTTCACGATGAAACAATTTCCGCGGAAATTAATGTCAATAAATAAACCAAACCCGTGGCAGCGCGTGAACCGGTCAATATTGCCACTCTTGACGATGGATGAAAATGCTTATCATCTTTGAATGCCTTTGCCTACTCGCAGGGAATGATTGATTAGCGAAGAGGGTGAACAAGCTCTCACCGATAACCTAACGACGGTACTACTCCCAGTACTACTCCCAGTACTTACTACAAGTTGTACTACCGTGGATTCGAAAATATCTGGAACGCTCAAAAACCACAAATAAATGTAATTTTTTACAGCATGTTTATGCAAACAAGTTACGCATGCTGGCTTGCGGAGGTGAAAGTCTAGCCTGGTATTATAACTCCATCGCTGGTGCAAGTGGATTGTACGTTGAAGTTCAGTACTTTATCATGGAATGATTTTTGTTTTTGGTTATACAGGCTGTTATATTGAAGTATCCATGGCGGGTGTTTGAGGAGTTAACCTTGGCATTTTACTACTTTGGAAAATATCAGGGTAAGACCAACTTTTTTATATATATTAGGCTATCAGTAAAGGAAGCATATGCCTATGTAGGCCTAATATTAAGTCTGAAGAACGTTAAACTTTGCTTTAAACTAAAAGACCAGGTTTAAGTCGTTTCGGCGAGGAAAATAATTTATTTTTTAATTAAAGTTAATTTTTAATTTGCAATTGTTTGATTTATCGGAAATGTGGGGGAACACATTCAAGGTTATTCAGATAATGGAGAATATACTAATCAGAAAATGGAGAATAAAAATATTCAAGACAGGAGTGTATAACTATTCCGAGAGAGGAGAATATAATATTTTGATAGGGGGAGAATATAACTGTCATTTAAGAGAAGAGAAGATAATATAATTATAATATATTATACCGTATACGTTTAGACCTAGGCACCATACTACGTGAACTGAATATATGCTATTCATACTAGTAGTAGACATAAACAGATCCTGCCCGATGATCTTTAGCCTTAGTTGTCCGATCGAAATAGGACTGGGGGTTTGGGAAGTGGATCAGTTGGCTTTTGAAGCCGTGACGTCATATGCCGCCGTTGACTGGTCTAGAGCCCAACTTCTTTCTTGGGAGGGTTTTCGTAAAAACCAGATTCGTTCAGTCATAAAGACCAACCAGAGTTTAAATCGACGATAGTTTAAAACAGGGGTACTGGCCAACCCGGGCCAGTATGTGACGTCCAATGCGGCCCGCGACGGTTTTTTATTAGATGGGTTGGTACTTTGTTTGGCCTTCATATATATTATTTTTAAATCTGTAATGTGAATGACCTAGGCTATTAACCACTTGGTAAGCCCCCACTCCCCCTTCCCCCAAAATGGACCAAAACTCAAAACAAAGTGGCCCTCGTACATTTGAAAGGGATTGTCCACCCTTGACGAATTTGAAATAATGCGTCCGTCCCATGCATGGACTGAAATGTTACGTATGTGAGCATAAGCAAGCTAGGTTGACCCTCTCCGGAACAGATTAACCTCAAGCAGAGAAGATTATAAAGTCGGAAATGTGTGACTAAAATACTTTTGGGGATTGGATACGTTTACACAAGCGAATGAATGAACGGCGTCATCCACAATTCATGAGAGTGAAATGCTTGGAAAAAGTAACCGAAATACTCGACCGGTGTTTAACTAACTTACGATGAGTAATAAAGGAACGGCAGATATGACCGAGGAAAGTAGCAAACAAAATTAATCGATATAGTTCGAACCTACTCCCAGTGTAGTATATTTGATACGCTGTTGCAGGTATTGCGGTAGCTACGGTATGTTAACGGGAAAATTTAATGGGCGTTATCCGAAACGCCTGTCTTAAATAAAGATCGTTGTTATAATATTATGGTTTGAAGAAACACTCTCTGGACGTACTACTAGTCTCTAAGAAAACAACTTTTGTAGGGCTATAATATTTTGTTGATATTATTATCACGGCAGAATGCTCCCAGGAGGATTTGCCAATTTTGAGTTTGCAGTGTAGGCTAGGCTACCCTAACGATGCCAGCGTCCGTTGCTTTAGTCCAAATGTCGCCGGGGTCAATCTCCGGGAATGACTTGGTTCACAGCACAGCTGCTTTGCAGAAATGACGTGCTCGGTCATTGATGACCGAATTAATAGTGATTCGATTCGATCGTTGTTGGGGGTGGATTTAACCAGGGAGTCGTTGCAAATAACTTCGCTCAGCGCAGCTGCAATGCAGTGGTGATTGATGAACAACATATAGGCTAGTCAAAGGTCAAGGTACGTTGACGTCCGTCGGATGACGGCGTTTAATGGCGGTCCCGATAGTAGGGTGGGAATGAACGGTTACATGCCTAAGGTATCTCAGTATGAACGTTGGTCGAACATAAGACTTTTTACAGTCGGTGTTCATCCACGATCAGGCTACGGATATGGATTCTTTATGAGCTTATGAGGCTTCCTAACCTTAATATGCGAAACATAATTGTTATGCCTGATAATTCACGTTTTAATTTAAATATAAAATGTATTTTATATAGGCTATATGTTTTATTTGTTTTTTGTAGGTTATATATTTAATACATTGTATATAGTTTATATAGTTTATATATGCTATATAGGCTATAACATTTATATTGGATTTATTTATGTATGGTTTGTGTTTTACATAGGTTACATAGGCTATACAGGCAATATAGTTTATATAATTTATATAGCTTTATACCGGTATAGTACGGTATATATGCTAATAGGATATATATGCTATATAGGTAATATATGTTTATATTGTATACATTTTATATATATTGTAATAGTTTAAACATGTTATATCAACGAGTAATATTCATGACATATTAATTTACATTTAAGTACATTAGGCCTATAGTAAATTACACTCCGTGTACACCCCGCTCTCCCCAATGAGGTTCCGACCATCTGACGTGACGTCCTGGCTTAATATTTTAATATAAAATCAAAGATGACTTTGCATTCGCAGATTTACCCATTGTACGTCACACTAACGAAAAGGAGCCTTCTCGATTGATTCATGATCGATTTATTGGGTGAACAAGTTGAGGCATTGACTATGAGTAATCTACCTTCTTTTTCTATCTTTGTGATTTTTAAAGAGGTGACCTTAATTAGTTAAAGCAATCGCTATAAGGATTGAAAACGTACGCGTCCCACGAAACATCTCGTGGAAAACAAATAGTTCGGTACAGTTCTGTTATTAATAAACGTTTCACGTTTGCATGCCGCGGTGTTATTACTATCTTGAAACTTGTGACGTATCTGGTGATTCTACGGGAACTAAAGAATAAAGTCAGTATAGAGCGAGAGTTTGATTACTCAAGTAAGCTATATATATCGGTGACAGGTAGTGTGCGAAGTAATTATCAACTAGCGTCTTTATTCATCTTTGAAGTGTTCTGTACCTAATTTCAAAATTATACGACAGACTATGAAACCCACCACTCCCATCTGGTACAGAGCGCAATGCTGGTATATAATGCGCCCGTCCAAAAAAGAGGGGGTTGTCATTTTGGATCGCACGGTGTGACAATAAACGAAGCGACATCTTTCGCCGAATGTGTTTTTTCAAGGCTGCTAAACTTGGAAAAAATGTCTAATTTACTCGTATTCATGCAAGCCACGCTTTGGCAAAAGTTCTCCAAATTGTGCAGCAAATATCTCGCTAAAATTAACTCTCACGTTTGCTTTGGTTTTTTTTCACCCTACGATCATTAGCACTTAAAGTTCCATCCATTCCGCTGGTCATATTTTATTGAGCAGTGAAGTGACCCCACGAGCAATCACACTTATTTGCAATAAATTGCATTCTTAGATCCGGGGGCGGAAACTTCCTGCATATTGGCGGCCGCATTCTCGTCCGGACTTGTGTCTTTCAAAGATGAACCCTTCGGGGGGTACTCTTTGAGGCAAATGGTGTCTAAATAACCATTTCGAGGCGTACTATTGAGTATACTACAAACCTAATCCTGACAAAGACATTGTTTCAAGGGACTCAGTCGATTACTTACCTTGATCATGTCGTACAGATAAAATAATAATAATAATAAAAACAAATCAATAAAAAACGCCCTCTAAATTAAGCACCGATGACAGTCTATACTCTTTATTGATCTTTCCGGTGCACGACGTGACGAAGAAGAAGAAGAAAAGAAACGTAATGTGAGATTTTTCGTACACAGTTTATTTACATTCAAAATGAATAATGCTATTAACGATTTAACCAGTTAATGCTGAGAGTAATCATGACAAGTATTATTGATCAAGTTTCAATTGAAGAAAAGATTCCCAAATAAATTTGTGAAGGATTTTATTTGATTGAAATCAACAATTGTCGAGAAAGTCACGATATAACCTTCATCCGAGGAAGAAGATTTGAAAATGTTTGCACGGAACCCGCACTTTCTGTTTGTATAAGAAAACAAACACCTTTCGTGGTATACCACAAGAATTATTTAAACAATGAAAAGTTTGGATTTATCACTCCAATGAGCTCGACGTAAACGTCAAAACTGCAATAAAATGCAATTTTTAGATCGGGGGGGGGGGGAAGAAACTCCCAGGCGTACTCTCGTCCGGACTTGTCTCTTCCAAAGATGAACCCTACGTGGCGAACTCACTTTGAAAGGACAAACTCTTCGTAGCGTACTCTTTGATGCATAACGTTTCTAGATCACCCTTTCGAGGCGTACTATTGGGTATCCTATAAACCTAACCTTGCTGACGATGACGATTATAGTAAGCACTACTATAGAGGCCGAGTACCACTAGCCAAATTACACAGTCGTCCGCCCACTGTGTATTAAGATTGAATAAAAATTAAACGTATCAAATTGCATAATTGATTCTCAGGTACAGGCATCGAATACGTCAATTAATTAAAAAGTAAATTATTTTGACAAATCACAGTTGCTTATTTACAGGATCATGGATTGAAGTAAGCCTAAGCCAGAGCTGTGTATATGAACAATGTATATGACGTACAGTATCTTACATGGATTTAGCTCTATATAATATCTGCACATCCAATATAAAGTATGAATTTTTACTTTGAAGTGGATTATCCATCAAGAAACCCGCGCAACACAACCCATCCAGAAACCCGGCCGTTGATACTAGCGTTCTATACAAACCACCGCGGTTGCCCACATCTCCGGGGGAGATGGTAAACACATACCGTAGCTCGCCAAACGGCATGTACAATAATTATCTATAATAACGGGAGTCGGGTACTGTTGAACAGGTATCTTAATTAATTTAATTTAACCCTTAAACACCTACCATCACTTGTCTTTGTAATGGAACTATTTCCTCAAAAAAAGTATTTCAGTAAATTCTCAATGTTCATGACAAGGAAGGTCAGCGATGGTAGAATACCGGTACTCAAATACTGGGAGTTATATCATCCCCTCCCCTAAAACACCCACCAAAACATTCTTGTATCACTTTGTGATAGATGTAAAGGTCAGTTCGTTGAAGTTCGGGACACTTTCCGACGTCCACTGTCTGCGTTGTAGCGATAAATTTAAGCAATTTATTATGTAAACCGCGCAATTCATCATTTTGATATGTATAACCAAACCACGTAAAAAAGGTTACAAGTTGACAATCTTCCATAATCCAAAATATGTGTACCAAAATAGTACCCACTACCTGTATTGATATTACGGATTTTCTTCCAATCGTAAACTTAGACGAACCAAGAGCACCGTCGTTTTCAATATCCAGATATAAGTGATTCGCAAATTAATTATTCTTCGAACGAGATGTAGCTTAAAGTAAATTGGCTGAAGTTGTTTCTAACCAGTAAATAATGATTTGCTTCCGCGATAAAAGAAGAAAATCGATATAGGTTTTGCTTTGCACTTGTAGGTTTACTTATACGGTTACGTTGTTCAAAGCATTTCATTTGCGGGGGTGGTTGAACTGGAACTTTCTATCGCTCCGACCATAACTCTTGAGATAACATAACCTTCATCAAACTGCAAGACTGTGTTCCGGTTTCGATGATATGAAAGATAAATTGCTGGAGCATTTTATAATAATCATAGTAAGTAGATACTGATATAAACTGTCCGATCATGTCTCAGCAGTCCAAACGAAATATGATTGGGAAATATGATAGGGAAATATGATTAGGAAATATGATTGGGAAATATGATTGGGAAATATGATAGGGAAATATGATTGGAAAATATGATTTGGTAATATGATTGGGAAATATGATTGGGAAATATGATTGGGAAATATGATTGGGAAATCAGTTTTGAGCGTTTGAGTTTTGAGTTTGAGTTTTGAGTATAAAATAAACGTAATTATCTGAAGCTTTTCATAAACATTTGTTTATATTAAAAATGAATAATGATATTAAACGATTTAACCAGTTAATGCTGCGAGTATCATGACAAGTAATATTCATCAAGTTTCATATGAACAAAAGCTTCCCAAATAATTTGTAAAGGATTTTACTTGATAACGACATTTTTCGATGAAGTCACGATGTAACCTACATTCTTGGGAAGAAGATTTGAAAATAATTGCACGGGACCCGCGCTTTCTGTTTATATAAGAAAACAAATACCATTCGTTGTATACCACCAGAATAACTTAAAAATTAAAACGTATTTGATTCATCACTCCAATGCGCTCGTAAACGTCAAAACAGCGAGAGAGCTTTGTTCTCCAAAATCTCGTAGGCTATTCAACGTGACTGTTATGCACATGATTTTTGTAAATAAAATAATCCGCAGTAATTGATGTTAAGCTTCTATAGAGCGATATAATTAATTACGAACAATAAAAGCGACCGATTACACTTTCACGGCTTTAAAATACATACTATAAGCTGAATACATATAGTTGTGATAACAAACAGAATACATAACAGACATAGATTAGGCTAGTATTAAAAATAATAATAATCTGCAGAGAAGCACGACAGGCAGCATAGAGCCCGTCTAGACATAATTAAGGCCCGGAATAGTTTCCAATCATCTGTGAAACACAGTCACACAGTTTCATAAATTATACAGGAACGTGTGGTTAATTATGCCAGATATATTGTTTTAGATTTACATAGACATTATTAATGAACAGCTATGACTACTGTATTGTTTAAATGTGTGACAGCAACCGACGCAGTCTCAGGAACAACCAACAAGATGATACATTATTTTGTTTAAATTAAAACGCCCCTCTTCCCCAAGTTTGGCATATTATCAACCATAGCATGAAAACACTGTTTACATTTTTCGTATTTTCTTAATAAGCCGCTTTAACACACATAATAACAGTTAACAGTTAACGTCAGCTGACAGGCTCAATTCATAAATAGCAATGGATAATTATTCCTTATTTAATCTTCAGGAAGCCGCTAGCGAGATTTCATTTGAACTGAGTGTTCAATTGACGTCGTGTTAAGCAAGAACTGTTTTTCCTTTTCAGTTTTCATTTTTCATTTGACATGCATGTGATAAATGAAGAAAACATTGTCTACTCCGTGGAACGTGTCTTTGAATGTGTGAAAATAAGTGAATAGACGGAGAAATCAACCTTGAAATTAGCACATATTATATGTAGTAGAAAGAAACCAACCTGGCGCAAGCGTTCTGGTATCAACACGTAAATGGAAACGACGATATCGTGTGAGGGATTTGGCCGTAACACCTTGCGTTTCCAAAAAAAAAAATCCTGAGAAGAGAGCTGTAAATACATTTGATTCAATTACTTAATGACACCCTTGTCAAACTTGAATCAAGACTCAAGTTTGCTAAGCATTCGATAACTTATAAAACAAGTCAGTCAGTACTGTTGCGTCCATTACGTAACAGGGGAGTAATTTACAACAACATGATGCTGGAACTACCTTGTTGATTCAATCACACAGTACGCCAGTATCATTCGCCCGTTGTTTGACAAGCTTCTCTGGATCAACACTCCTCGAAAACATCAACTGGATTATTTTTATTATTATTATTATTATCATTATTATCATGCACGTCTACGCCCGATAAGTAAATATACATTTCAGTATTTGAATAAATCTGAGTATTTCCGCTAATTAGTTAATTAGTGATTGCTATCTACGTGTCTACCACATCAAGTTAACATTAAGGTCTACTTCCTGCATATACACCTACATTTTATACGTTTTAAAGTTACAGTACCTAATGGCCTATAATGCGTAATTATGTGGAGGCAATATTATTTAGAGATACCTTAAAATACCTTATACTCGATCCCAACTGTTGAACACTTAGACTAGTATACGCGATGTTGATGCACAGTTCTAAAATACTACAAACTGTACACTTACGACGATTCAATGCGAAATACGAAATAAATTCTATTTTGTTAGTATATTTTTTGGTGTTTAGTTAATGGTCCCGAAATGTAATTTCCTTGTTTATTAATCAATGAGGTTTTAATGGTTCAGAAGAGGGTCACATCCACCCGTGACGAAAGCTTCTCCTGCTTTAACATGCTATTTAAAAGAACAGTGTTAAGCATATATATGCCTCTGTGTTATAACACTCCAACACATGTTAAATTCCAGTAGCTTTTTGAAGCCACGTGTGTCAAAACAGAACTATGGGGAGCTATAGTAGTGGATGTGTTGAACGTGGCAACTCTACAGAGTGGATTAATGTTCATATGTCTGCTCTGGCTTGAGGAGTTTACGAGAAATACTGAGAATGGAGAAGTATGGAGAAATATGGAGAAGTATGGAGAAATATGGGGAAACCCGGAGATCGCTGACGATATTGCTGCATACTCCATCGGTCTAGTGGGTTGCTTTTCTAGCATTCTCGCTGTATTTACTCAATTGTTCTGTCGTTTGAGGAAAGAGCAAGCAATCAAACTTTTAACACAAGGTGGTATCCGTAAGCACAAATTTTTAACATGTGTTATAACATACGGGCATATATATGCCATACCTCACAATATTACAGTGCTTATATATGCAGTGAACCTTTTCGAAATCAGTGCATAACTTCGGCGTATAGTGTATAACAACTGAGATATCTCCTCGTTTTCTTTCATTCGGAATAAAAGTAGTGTACTTATATAACAAAAACACACATGTTTCTAGGTTAACCATCTCATTTACATCCTACAATTTTCGGAAATTTCGGAATCATACCACAAAGATGCTCTCCTATTAAAAACAGCCTATGAATTTGAGGTTCATATCAAACATTAAGGAAACAGTTCAGTGGCAACGTTGTTTACATTACCACAATGTGAAAATCTGTCCACTTGTGGCTGTTTTGATGCAGAATAAAATTCTTGCGTTGTTCGACAGTTTTATGCTATTTTTGAAAACTAAAGGCTAATATGTGTTTTTATATTTTGTGATTATTATAAGCCATGATCATGCCACAAATTTTATTTTCAACTCATAATGCTGCTTTAACAGTAAACGGTAAACGGTGTCAATACATTAGATGTGATGTACATCTTAGGATTTGTACTGTCGTCTATTGTTTCACAAATACGACTCTCGAACAAATTAGTCTGTCAACAACGGATTTAAGAGTTAAATATCTCTCTCATTAGGTTTAACTTTTCGTTGTAATTGCTATTGAGCACTACGTATACGTTTGATAATAGTCGTTGTCCTTTGGGGGGGGGGGCATTTAAAACTGGTTCATAGAAATCGCATCTTTCATTGATTGAAGATGGAGAGGACGGCTTCAACTAGAGACTGTCACCTTTTTAGCCGTAATAGTATCAATCTTTTGACACCGAAGATGTTCAATTTGGATCAATTGCTGCAAAATCTATTTTAACGTGGTTACGATACGGAATTTCTCAGAAAAGAGTGTGTGAGAGAGAGAGACAGAGAGATGGATGTTACTGTTGGTAATGTCAACTGAACGATTTTGTTTGAACAAATATATATCAAGTAATTAAAACTGTGTATATAGCGCCTTTCGTTGCAGTACCAGGACGTGCACTTGATAGATATAATCAATAGCAAGAGCTGAAGCGTTTCGAGAATTTCAAGTGGCTAACACTTTCTAGTGGCTTTCTCTTTTTTAACACAAAAAATTTTCCTCCTTTGCATCTTGAGAAACTGACAACTTTGTAATGCGGCTGATCGTGGCATTGGTATCGTTTGTTGGCTTCGATTCCTTCTGTCCCCTCTCGTGATTACTCCTACTGATGTAAACTTCATTTCAACAACACTTCCAAAGTAAACACCTACCGTACTCTTCCAAGAACTAATTCTTCCAAGCAAATAGCCAAAAACCTCGGACATGCTTATCTTAAGAGGTCCGAATAACTAATATTCCACTTCCCTTCTTTCGTAATTTCATACAATATTTAAAATGGTTGACTTTTTAAATGTCGCTTTACATTTCGTGCGGTGGGATGTGTGAAAAGCGTTGACTGAAGTTATTCACTAAAATTTAAAATTTAATATATATATATATATATATATAGCCTATCTATATAGCCTATATATACCCTATATATATACCCTATAGTTAAATAGACCATATTTCCCGATTTCGTTTATACTTTGCGCCCATCCACACCTATCTGTGAAAAAGGGACGAGAGCTTGAATTTTGACAAACGCCTCACCACTCCCATTCCTCCCCACCGAACTGAGAACTGTGAAATTTTCACGTAATTTGTCGTAATATCTAATGCCCGTCGTATTCATTCACCCAAACAGCATGAATATTATAGCTTCGCAAAATGAGTTTTAAGACATCTTCATCAAAGAATATAATCATAGAGTGTATCCGAGTATAGGGGGAGACCGTGACAGGTGGTCACAAGGGATGGCTGTCATGCTGCATCTCGCAGGAAATCGGTAAGGAGCATAATGGACTCCATGATGTGACAGCTCCACTAGATTTTGGTTAAAGCCATTAAACCTTCTAGAGAGGCAGTTTTATGATCTGTTTTAAGAACAAAGGAAACCACAACAACAAAAAATTGCTTGGCATAGCTCAGGAACTGTAACTCGGTTTAAAAGGTTCTGTGACAGTCACAAAAGTGAAGAAATACTGCCTGCGGCCTACAAGCGTTCTTTAATTAACCATGTTGTCACTACATGCAGCGATCTCACGCAGAAAGGTTGACTAATCAAGGGAAATTTATTTACGGGGTGGCTTTCAATGACCCCAGTTTTTTATGTTTCGGACCCCAAGTTATAGTGTTACAGACTCGGTTGTGCATAAGAAAGGTTGTTTAAGAGCAGGCGTCGCGGCATGTGCACGTCATTACGCAACGTTGACCTCACTTCTGCGTCATTCACAGTTGTCTGAGTTCGACGGCATTGTTCATTATGTCTAATTATGGGTATTTGGGATTTATGAAGCTCCCCACCGCAAGAAAATATAATACAAACCATGTAATACTCGAGTTTTTACAGTTAAAACTAAATTTAAAACCTCCCAAGTCGTTTGCGATGAGTAT
>JAODAG010295548.1:0-12618 GCA_027574785.1 Orphnurgus asper | reverse complement strand
ATAAATTTATATATATATATATATATATATATAATAGCTGCCGAGACCACTATTGACCTAGTTTTGGCCTAGTTTCCCCCCCCCCCCTTTACCTTAGTAAAGAAAACAAAAGAAACAATGTAACCGCTGAATCGAAAGACATCTACCACCAGTGGGACACTTCCGATCTATGGGCATCGGGTCACGGGGGGTGTCTGCAATGAACCTTTGTTATAAGGCATCCTGAGGTTATCCCCAGAAAGAAGAGGGGTAATGAACATACATTAAAATGAAGCAACCAGCGGTCTCTCTCTCTCTCTCTGCGTGTGTGTGTGTGCTGAATAGAAGCTATGTTGATTTAGTCCGTCTATAACGCCACTGGAATTTTCCAGTGCGATACAGAAATTAGTAATAACGGAAGCAAGAATAATTAAGGTAATTAATAATGTCATTATGCTGATAACAATCATAAAAATGAGGGTGAGGGGGGGGGGGATATTCGTTAGTAAAGAAGGTAAATATCTCGGCGGCGCATCACGTTTAGAAAGCAGGGTATACTATATCCACTTCTTAATTCTTACGGTTCGGCAAACACAGAGATTGGCAGTCGGCCTTGTTCCCAGTCCCTGTTTGGTGCCCCAGTAATTTGTACAGTTGAAGCTACACCCACATGGTTCATGGTTCTACGGGCTGGCAGCAATATCCCAGAGGATGTCCCTCAATAAGCCCCCTGGAAGATTGGTGTATCTTTTATGTGTCAAACCCCCAATCAGTACGCCCCTTATAAGTGCATCTGAGTGTTCCGCGCAGAGAATCAAACAGAGAAAATCAACTTGACAAGGTGATACTGGCGACGAATGTATTCAGCAAGTGAGTGGTGCACCCTTTGAAACATTATGTAACTAAACTCTAACCCACTGACCCTATCATTATGGGCACGAGGTTGACTGTTGCCCCATTGGCAGGTGGTCAACTAATAAATGTCCAACACTGTAACAGTGTGGCCTAGCGGTGTGAGTGTCCGTTTCGTAGAAGTAGAAGACTTCCATGGTGTTTAATGATTCGGTTAGACTTCGTTGGGTGGGTTTCAATGGTGTCGCAGTAACTTCGCTCTAAACAGCTGCAGTGCAGTGGTGATCAACAGGTTGCTCTCACTTCCCTCGGTCTTCGAGAACGTGGTCAAAGATCGAGGTACATTCACGTCCGTCGGATGGGGACGTTTAAATAGCGGTCCCGAGAGAAGGATGGGATGGATATATGCCTGCCAGGCTGCCTCGTATCTTCTGGACATTGGTCGAAAAGGCTTGTTAAAGCCGGTCGGTGTTCATCCACGATCACAACACGCCTATGAGGCCTCCCAACTCTTAATATAAACTAAGAAGTTTATTTTAAAGTGTTGCTGAAGTGTTTCTTCAGCCTCTTGGACGAACGGCCTTAACCGTGAAATATGACGCAATGACATTGACTTCATTAACTGGATATGTAACTTTAGCAAATATGCAACGTGACGACTTTCAGAAAGGATAAAAAATAAAATAAGTTGTGCAATACTGGCAATAGTCAGTTAAATACAATAGAGTGAAACCGCAGAATAAGAATACAAATATCAGCAAATAGAGCATAAAGGCCACTCTTACGGTAGTATTTTCCTGTTGCTCAGATATAAAACGTTATTTTAATTTAAAAAAATCGGTCGATCAGTCGAATAATTGTGGTTTTTTTGGTTCGACGGTGCAGTGGTATCATATTTTTACCCATTGTTTGGTTTTGGAGCCCTGCGGTTTCTCTATTAATTGGGTTGCCTTAAAACGTCCATTTTTAATTAAAATCCACGGCTGTGCAAATAATCTGTGATGTCATCGGTGACCTATACGCTAAATAGCCTACTTTGGTTTTTATGGGGGGTTTTCATGACGTTTTCGTCACTATGCACTAACGTAGTTGACGTGTAGCCACGTACCTACAGCGAGCCTTGATTATAGCTATAGATTTTCGAAGGTTACCAAAGCCTTCCAATATTATAAATCGATAAGAAATGTAAGTATATGTGCTGGTCAACGATGACGTCACATATTATCGGTTGGTGAGTTTTTGTTGTTAAATATAATGAATATTTAATTTTTAAACCAACGAGCGTCACTGTTACTTCTCAATCACGTGTAGGTTTTCAAATTTCAACATTTTGTTCTAGTTCAGGCGAATCGCAGCATCTGTATCTCCAATAACTCACTTTCAAATTCCCTCGACATTAAACCTTATCCACGTGCAAATACAAACGTGGGACTATTATATTGCACTGTACATGGCACTACACCGCCAATAGTATACTGTCCACGGTCCTGGTGTAAGAGGATTTTGATTGAGAAGGATGGACCGGTGATGATGTCAGTATTGACCTGGTGATTATGTCAGTATTGACCTGGTGATGATGTCAGTATTGACATGGTGATGATGTCAGTATTGACCTGGTGATGAAGTCAGTATTGACCTGGTGATGATGTCAGTAGTGACCTGGTGATTATGTCAGTATTGACCTGGTGATGATGTCAGTATTGACCTGGTGATGATGTCAGTATTGACCTGGTGATGATGTCAGTATTGACCTGGTGATGATGCCAGTATTGACCCGGTGATTATGTCAGCATTGACCTGGTGATGATGTCAGTAGTGACCTGGTGATGATGTCAGTATTGACCTGGTGATGATATCAGTATTGACCTGGTGATGATGTCAGTAGTGACCTGGTGATGATGTCAATATTGACCTGGTGATTATGTCAGTAGTGACCTGGTGATGATGTCAGTATTAACCTGGTGATGATGTCAGTATTGACCTGGTGATGATGTCAGTAGTGACCTGGTGATGATGTCAGTATTGACCTGGTGATTAAAATGATAACATCGATGGATTTGCTTTCTAAAAGACGATCATAATACACATATTTAATTAGTTAAACCGAATCGTGATCGCGGGAATCGCCTCTTCCTCCGTCGGCGTGGTTTGTCTTAACAGTTCGTGGCTCTCATCGAATGACGGGTTCGCCAGCCCACATATAATATTATCTTAATTATGAAACTTAGTACCATTTGCATCTTTAACTCGAAGTTTTAATCCTGATTATTATAGATACCAAGCTCAGTTTTCTGAAGAATCGTTCAGAAGAATCGATCAGAGTGCACTTGTCAGCCTTTTCCGCAGCATGGCTGGCGTCTGGCTAGCTATCCAGCTGGTGAGTAGGCTAGATGGTAACTGTCGGGGAGGGGCGTGGTCGTAGCCTTTTCCGCAGTAGGGCCGATGTCTAATGAAAATATTATCCCCACTTTTGTGTAGCCTCTAACGTTTACCGACGATGAAACCAACTTCTATGAATGTAATTATTTATTAATATATAAATATGATAATAGGTCTATGAGTATAATGTCTAAGAGTATTATGTACATGCATACGAGTATAAGTATGTGTACAAGGGTATAGGTATATGAGTATGAGTATAGGTCTATGAGTATGATTATTTGTCTATGAGTAGGAGTATATGCAAATATGAGTATCAGAGTATAGTTATTGATTATAGGTGTATGAATATGAGTAGGCTTATATGTCTATGAGTATGAGTATAGGTATATGAGTGTGAGTATAGGTATATGAGTGTGAGTATGTATATGAGTATGAGTATAGGTATAGGTATATCTATATATATATATATATATGTCTAACAACCTATCAGTTGCTTTGGTTAAGTTTCTATGTAGACGAATGTCAGATTTAATAAACAATTAATACATTATCGAACACAAATAGTGCTTTCAGGACATGTAAGACTAGTAAAACATACGGTACATGGTTGTTATCGTGCATACGTAATTTAGTTAAAGCTGTCTTTACCAACCTTCATGATGAGGCATAAGTTGAAACATTTTTGTGATTGGCCTAATTATTGTATCTTTTTCAAATCACCAACTTAGTTTATCCATAATAATGTTGTTTTCTTTGCTTTGGGGATAGTTTGGAAAATAGCACATCCGTTATCTTTGAGATAATTCATTTTTCGTTTCTTTCCTATCCTTTTTCATGCAGACATTGATTAGCAACTGTCTGTTTATATTCATTGGGGTTGTTCTACTCGGGATGGCGAATTCAGGGATTATTCTTGCCGGATCTGTGGGACTGGCTTTGTCATCCATTCTCATGGTAAGTATAATTTTACAACAAAACCGATAAATGGCCGGGAAGTATCACTATTAAACACTCAGGCAAAGAGCATCAAGTAATATGAGCAAGATGGGATAGATTAAAAGAATTCCACTGATGGCCTATCAATGGACAATTAGTTGATACTCATAATCGTCGCCGTCCACTTCTTCGTCGTCATCATAACCATTGTCATCACCAACATCATTATCAATATCATCATTATCATCATCATCATAACCATTGTCATCATCATCATCATCATAACCATCATCATCATCATCATTATAACCATTGTCATCATCACCATCATCATCATTATTATCATTGTCATCATCATCATAACCATTGTCATCATTATCATCTTCATCATAACCATTGTCATCATCATCATCATCATCATAACCATTCTCATCATCATCATAACCATTCTCATCATCATCATAACCATTGTCATCATCATCATCATCATAACCATTGTCATCATTATCATCATCATAACTATTGTCATCATCATCATCATAATAACCATTATCATCATCATCATCATTATTATCATTGTCATCATCATCATAACCATTGTCATCATGATCATCATCATCATAACCATAATCATCATCATCATCATAACCATCAACATCATCATCATCATAACTACTGTCATCATCATCATCATCATAACCATTGTCATCATCATCATAACCATTGTCATCATCATCATAACCATTATCATCTTCATCATAACCATTGTCATCATCAACCTCATCATCATAACCATTGTCATCATCATCATCATCATAACCATCATCATCATCATTATAACCATTGACATCATCACCATCATCATCATTATTATCATTGTCATCATCATCATAACCATTGTCATCATCATCATCATCATAACCATTGTCATCATCATCATAACCATTCTCATCATCATCATAACCATTCTCATCATCATCATAACCATTGTCATCATCATCATCATCATCATCATCATTATTGTCATTGTCATCATCATCATCATCATCAGAACTGTAGGTCCTACCTGTTAACGTGGTCTTGAATGTATTGAATACGCGTTTGTAAAGCGAAGCCTAAGAGGAGACTATCATCATCATAACCATTGTCATCATCATCATCATTATCATTGTCATCATCATCATCATCATAACCATCATCATCATCATCATCATAACTATTGTCATCATCATCATCATCATAACCATTGTCATCATCACCATCATCATCATAACCATCATCATCATCATAATCTTAACCATTATCATCATCATCATAACCACTGTCATCATCATCATAACCATTGTCATCATCATCATAACCATTGTCATCATCATCATCATCATAACCATTGTCATCATCACCATCATCATTATCATCATTATTATTATCATTGTCATCATCATCATAACCATTGTCATCATTATCGTCATCATTATCATTGTCATCATCATCATCATTATCATCATTATTGTTATCATCGTCATCATCATCATCATTGTCATCATCATCATAACCATTGTCATCATCATCATCATGATCATCGTCGTCATCATTATTATCATTGTCATCATCACCATCATCATCATTATTATCATTGTCATCATCATCATCATCATCAGAACCGTAGGTCCTACCTGTTAACGTGGTCTTGAATGTATTGAATACGCGTTTGTAAAGCGAAGCCTAAGAGGAGACTATAATATAACATCGGACCGTCGAAGTGTGGATGTGTTTTGCTTTCTGAAAATTGTCCCCCTTACCATGGGAATGAATTATAGATAATTCATGACTGTTAGTCTATATGTTAGTTTGGTATTTGAATTCAAGTATATTACGTTAGTTTGGAATTTGAATTCATGTCTATATGTCAGTTTTGTATTTGAATTCAAGTCTATATGTTAGTTTGGTATTTGAATTCAAGTCTATATGTTAGTTTGGAATTTGAATTCATGTCTATATGTTTGGAATTTGAATTCATGTCTATATGTCAGTTTTGTATTGAATTCAAGTCTATATGTTAGTTTGGTATTTGAATTCAAGTCTATATGTTAGTTTGGTATTTGAATTCATGTCTATATGTTAGTTTGGAATTTGAATTCAAGTCTATATGTTAGTTTGGTATTTGAATTCAAGTCTATATGTTAGTTTGGTATTTGAATTCACGTCGCTACGTTCCTACAGTCCTGTGCCCAGTTTACTACCATTGTGAATAATGCAGCGGAGATTGAAATGACGATGAACGCAGTTGAACGGTTGAGTTATTACGACGATCTCCCTTCAGAGGAGTACGATGGTGAGTTACGACGTTGTGTATCCTATATCCTACACCATACACGTGTACACATACATACATACAGCAACGAATGAGGGAGGTACAACTGCATGTAACAACGAAAGTGCGATCGTCCCACTCGTTATTCTTCGGACGTAGTCTCTCGACCGCAGCCGCTTTGGGTATCGATAAGGGTATTCATCACCCCGTCTTAGTTCTTACCATATGATAACTGTCATACATGTTACCATATTAATATAACAGCACAGTATGTACTAATGGGCGGTTCCTTACGTATGTCGACTGTAATACTAATTACCATATCATTATTACATTTCACTATTATGTTCTATTGGACGGTCACATACCGCCAATAGTAGTTAATTCACTGATGAATGCGTATCGTGTGCGATATGATCATCGACTTCGGAACACCGTCTCTTGATATCGTCAATAATGATATGTTTAGCGCACGACCATGATTAATCCTGTTTGTTTTTTGTTTTGTTTTAGGTATCGTAGACCCGCCCAGTATCTGGCCTGACCAGGGAGAGGTGGTGTTGGATCGCCTCTGGGTCCGATACGATCAGGACCTAGACCCAGTCTTGAAAAACGTCAGCCTGACCTTTAAACCGGAAGAAAAGGTATACGACAATACTCTCTTCGTTTTTCAATGTTATAAATAAAATAAAAATATTACTTGGTGAATATTTGTAATCAAACACCAAAGAGACATAAAAGAGCAGTGGACATTCACTCCAAATGTATTTAAAACGACCCAAGATTTGAAACTTACCGGTAGATCAACGTGGTATATGCGTGTATATGAGTGTAACAGTCAGACGACTGCTTCCAGATTATGAGCTGAGTATAGATGACAACATTCAACATGCGAGGGAGGGGGTAATAAAACGTTCCACTGCAAAGAGGCCCTATAACCCTGCCTCTGGTCCTAAGACAAAAGTATAATATGCCTTTTGAAGTTACCCCGTTAAATTGGTAATTAGAAATGCAGTTCACAAATTCCTTTTTTTAATTATCGCAGATCGGAATTTGTGGTAGAACAGGAAGTGGAAAATCTTCACTGACTCTCTCGCTCTTCAGGATCGTTGATATTTTCTCAGGTATGCATTTTTATTTCATAAAAAACGGGAGTATTTGCTTCATTGGTCAGAGTTTTCAATTCAACTCCTGATTTCTGATGTTACGAAACGTAACATCCAAGCGAAACAGACACGGGTGAAGTGGTAGGTGAATGGGGAAAATCGCCCCAGACCCACACTAATGAGGATTCTCCAAAATGTACGTCTAGTCAAGTCGGCGGAACTTGACATGCCGCGCACCAAACGTAGTCCCATGTAGCAGGGGATTTTATGAAGTAGACGATATCGGTGATCAGGGCCCGGGTAGCGAAGGGGATTTGTAAAAGAGCAAAATTTGCCGACTTTTATCAGAGTGAGAAAACAAAAGAAATTTTTCCTTTTGAGTAGATGGCACCTAGGCTATTATGATTGTTATTATGATATACCACTGTCTTGGCAGTGGTGCCTGGACCCACACGAAGGGGCACATGCGCGAAGCGCTCGAGAATTTCAACTAGAACTGATAGCGCGTAGTATAAATGTAGTATATTAATGACAGTGAGAGGTAGCTATAGCATCCTGAACATGACAGATGATAGGACGATACCTCCACTCCCACCTCCACTCCCACCACCACCACGTGTCTGTTCTATTGTTAGTTATATTTAGCTATATTTATGGGGCTATTAGGACGATTTAACATTCTGGGTCTGTTAAGCCCGGATCCTTCAATGCTCGTCTGTGTATTTGATTCGGATGAATTTGCCGACCGACTCGGAGATTCTCCGACGATGATCAACCCTCGCCCCTGTTCACCATTTATCCCCTCCAAAAGGCAACTTTTCGTGTAGGGGGTGGGGTGAAATAAGGTCAAACCAATAATGCCAGCAGTTGTAATTTCAAACCTTTCCCGTTTATTTTTCTATAAGGTTACGTCTATATCGACGGGATGAACGTGAAGCACATACCACTGACGAAGCTTCGACGGAAGTTAGCCATAGTCCCGCAGGATCCTGTCCTCTTCACCGGCTCCATCAGGTGGGTAGTCCCCTCACCCCCCCCCTTCCCCCTCTCACTCACCCCGTAATCAGCTATAGAATCGGCCAGGTAATCGACCAATGACAAGTTAGTACACCCGTTGCACGTTAACCATTTTGTAGTCGGCTCGCGTGTTGACATGATGAGTATTTGACTATTAATAATACTAGAACATTTAAAATAAATATTGGTCATATCAAGTCATCCCCCACCCGTAAGCACCCGTACTCGTAGACTCTTCTTGCATAATCCGAACACGCACGCGCAACTTGGGGGAACGTTGGAGGTCATGTCAATGACGTCATGGTTGGCGGGTCATTAAGGGACCGGAAAGGTCAGTCAGGTTTATGAAAAATCATTAGCAGAGGAAGAGCTTAACAGACAATAATAGTGAAACTGCAAACTATAGAGGTAATATAGGTTTGGAACTTCTTTGCCAATTCGGACTCTCAGAGGTCAGGGACATGAGTTACATGCATATAATTGTTACGTCAGTATACGCATTCCCAGGAATTTAGGAGTAGGGAAAGTAAACCGGCGTACTACCGTACAGTACGTGGATTAATTAATGTTTCTCTTTCCCCGCTGTATATTTCGTTCGGTTGCAGGTTTAACTTGGATCCTCTGGCCGAAAAGACCGACCAGAAACTCTGGGAAGCCCTGGAGATCGCGCAGCTCAAGACCGTAGTCAACAAGTTAACGGGAGGTCTGGGTAAGAATTAAACAACGAGCCCGTCGGGATGACTTACCCGAACTTACTCGAGTCGTTTCATGTTTGGAACTCAGTGACTCGTCACGTGACACGTCACGGCACTCTCGGTTGTATCTGGCACGTTAAAGTGCAATTAGGATTACTGGAGTAAATTTATGTAGATTATAGCATGATACACGATGAGGGAAATGGTCGCAGAAAAGTTCGTGAAATCGAGAGGGGACAAAACTGCATTTCAAACAAATTCGGAAGACTTTTTTGTTGGGGTGGGATTGGCCGTTGGGGGATTTTTTGATTTCACTTATGGCGATTCGCTTCATCCTCTATTAAAATCAATCTCCAACTATATAGCTGGTGCATAACGGACTGATATTTTGACGGACAGTGGAAACTATTACGTTCAGCCTCCGCTGCTCGAGAACGATCAGCTATATAGGGCCCTATATATAATTACAGGCCTATCCTTCCGTTCTGTCCATAGACGGCCACGTCAGCGAGGGTGGGGAGAATTTCAGCGTGGGCCAACGTCAACTGTTTTGCTTGGCGAGGGCGTTCTTGCGAGACTCTAAGATACTTATCATGGACGAAGCTACCGCGTCGATCGACATGGAAACCGTGAGTTACCTATAATGTATCTCCCATGTTGTCAGTATTATACATATTTTATATATTATTATACTCACCATTCCTTTCTATACTTCTATAACTCAACTGACTTGCAGAAAACCAAATCTTTGATACGATTTGTAGTTTTACACATTTCGAAATGACATTGTTCATTGTTTTTTTGTTTGTTACACAGATGCTTCTTTAAACTAAAATGTATTTATTTTCAGTACAGTTAGCTTTTAAGTTGTTTCTTTCATAAATACAGGACGCTATTCTACAAAAGATCGTAGCCACCGCATTCCACGAACGGACAGTATTGACGATTGCGGTAAGAGAAATGGCCGTCATATACTTTTGATCGTTTCTAAAACCGTGGATCCCCACTCGGAGTTCCACCCCTCCCAGTAGGCAGTTTGTTAAATGAAGGGGCGGTAAACAGTAATAGGTACAACGCGGACAGAGGTCAAAGCATGCGTGTTAAAAAAAGAAAAAGAAAAAGAAAACAAGACACATTGTTTGCACAACATTTACGTTTGTATCACATTTTGGCATCTGTTTTTGTTGTCCATTTTTCTGACCTGGCCATCCCAGCATCATTTCTAGCAGTGCAGCCTTTCAACAGGACTAAACACCACGGTGTATATCATAAATATTCTTTCCTATAGCTCTACAATTAAATAATGTCGAAAGAAAAAAGATATCAGGATTAGACATTTTATTTCCAAAGATGATTAGCTGTACTCGCTCATTTTCTTGTCAAGATTACCGAAACGGTCTGGAGCTTATTCAGTTATGATTTGTTCAATATAGGATCAGTCTCTCTTTTTTGTTGGTGAGGGAGGGTGGGGCGGGGGTTGTTACATGTTGATATGTACATAGCCAACAAATTACCTCAATATTGTCAACACCTTCTACGGTTTTTTGCGTTGTTTTTATGATATCTCATGATTTTTGTGTTGTTTTTATGATATCTCATGATTTTATTTGGTGATTTATTATGATATCTTATGATTTTTGTGAGTTTTTTATGACATCTCATGATGTTTTTGTGTTTTTAACCCCCAGCACCGCACTGCTACAATTTTGGATTCGGACAGAGTGATCGTATTGGATAATGGACGAGTGGCCGAGAGTGACACCCCGGCACGACTCCTCAAGAGGAACTCAATATTCGCTTCTCTTGTCCATCAAAATAAATGAAGGGGTTATTTTAACACATAATGGGAGAAGTTACCTTCTTCATTTTAATTTAATAATTCAATTGTTTATTACGGTATAACAATAACACAAAGACAAAGAAGAACTTGTGGGAATAAATGGGGTATCGGCTGCCTTAGAACTTAGAAATGATATAATAAATATTTCAAGGTATAATTGATATTAAACTTTACGAAAAAATACATGTTCTCTAAACAAGTCTGAATATAGCATGACAAGGTGATAAGAGAATGGAATCGACTATAGGCTAATAATGCATTCTTGATTCGTAAAGTTTTAAATTCGTTTAGATATACGGTGAACCTGTTTGCCGGTCTAGATAATGTATCCCGATGATGTCACAGAAATGAGGCAAAATGTAGATGGACACAAAATGTATGTAATGAGTTATAATTAGTCCGGCATTGATATGGTATTGTGTTCCATGATTTCCAACGGCATGAACTGTTGCGTACAAGAAATGATTTCAAGCATAATCAAATTAACCTAGTTTGTCGAAAAACATTCCACATATCCATGCGCATGCACGCAGAAAATTGGGTGTAAAAGGGTTAATTAACTCCATTCACATTTTTTGTTTACAGCGCTGGCGCCAGGGGGTGAGTTAGGAGGAGATCAGTGCCCTCTACCGTCCTCCCCCCCCCCCCCATTCCCGCTTAATTAACAAACAAAACAAAATATGACGTTCCCCGCGGTTACTCTCCCAGATTGGAAATATATTTTCATGCACATTTTAAGTTTTTAAGCTCTGTCGAGGACACCGACGTATTGGCATAGCATATCTCTCTACTGCAATGCTTCTGGAAATCAGTTTTGTATAATTATTTTTAATCGGATAAACGCAACTATATAGATAAACTAACATTGTATTCGGTCAATTTTTCGCTTGTAAAATCTAATTTGCGGTTTGGATAACCGAGTTCTAGGATAATTCAGGGTACAATATTATACTGAAATATTTACAGAAGTACACAAACTTAGTAGTTGTGTAATAGGAAGTCTTGGTTTAGAAAAAGGAGCAATCTTTTCTAATATTGCAACCTTGATTCGTTTGTAATAGATAAGCTACTAGTCTTGTGTCTTTATGTCTCCTAGAGATTAAGAAAAATAAAGTACAAATCCAAATCCAAAACTTTTCTTCAAGTTCACTTCACGGACGTCATCCGATTACGTAATTGGTCTAAATTTAACACTACCGACTTTATGGACTTATTTTCATTATTGGTTATTGTATTTGGTAATAAAATAAATTGGGTGTACTTGATATTGACGTGATAATACTTTTTCATGCCTTGTGATACCCATCCAACAGAAAAACAGAAAGCAAATTCATCCAAAAAAGTTCATACTCTCTTTTAATATACCAATATACATTTAATACCAATACAAAGGAAACAATTAATAAAATGCAGAAATGCAATCTGTGTCGTTTCCAAATGTGAAGACGAAAATGTGTCGATATAGCCTATATATATATATACATATATATATATTAT
>JAODAG010295217.1:0-12623 GCA_027574785.1 Orphnurgus asper | reverse complement strand
CATGAATAAGCCACTCGCCAACATGACGACCATAGTGCATTTATTGGTCGCCATTAGCCAAATTTTAGTCACCAATGGCGAGTTGGCGAGCGTGTACGTCAAGGCCCGCTCGCCACGTTGATTTAAGAAGATTATGCATTGCCGCGCCACACAGTCAGCATAGTGCGTTAGTAGGCAATGGGCCTAAGCTTAAAGGAGAATCTAGGAGAATGCCTAGCCTATCTCCTAACTTACGCTTACTCATGCATGTATCCTATAGTTGAGGTAGTCTTGTATGACGTGTAGGGGTTTCAACAAGACCGTCACATTTATATATACAGGCGTGTAAGATGAACAGCTGCACTGTACAAAAACTCATCCACATGGCAACATTACGAATCTCGTTCCATTTTGTTGCAACATTACGAATCTTGTTCCATTTTGTTGCAACATTACGAATGTTGTTCCATTTTGTTGCAACATTACGAATCTTGTTCCATTTTTTTTTATATGCATTGCACGAGAGGGAGACTCGCAGCAAGTCAGAACCACTGACATCACAGAACCACTAGTAGTAACCAAAAATTCTTTATTTTCTACTGATAATTCCATGAATGGGGCTGATGTAAGCTGCAAGTATTTACAACAACAAAAATTCCAAAGAGAAAAAGAAACTTCTGGTAGGGGAGGATATCAAGTTTTAGATAAATGACAGCACCCCAAACCCCCACCCCTCCCCTAGTTTTTAGACGGTTTTAGTCGTTAGTTGGATGATTTGTCATGATGTATCGTGCATCTCTTGTATGACATCGCTTATGAAAGTAACCAATTGGGCTACATCCGACCAAATTATACTGTCAAATGTCAAAAACCTGTGTAACAGCCACCAAATAATTTCAAGGTCGCAAAAATAACGGAAGCCCGGCCAAAAGGGAGGAAGTAATTCCGGATGGGAAAACATCCGTCCGGAGCTAGCAATAATACACAAGGCAGGCGGCTGCCGGAACAAGTGAGCATGAAATTAAGCCTGTTCTAACACATCGTCCACTGCGCGCTTAAATTGCAATGTCCTGTATTGGTAATCAATTTCCTATTGCATCAAACTTTTATATAGAGTTGACAAGCATGTGATTAAAAGGGTAGCTAGGGTCAGTAATGGGGTCAGGTTGATGGAATTTGATAGGCCTGATCCCCCCCAAAAATTTTGCAACAGGTAAGTACAACAGGGATGGTACAAAATTCCCTCCACTGCCAATAAAAACCGGGTTAGCAAGGCAGGGCAGGCGTGAACTACCCTACCTCTACCGGTATATCAAACAGGTGCCAGCCACTCCCTGCTACTGGATGTCTTTTTCCAAGTCCAAAAGTAATTACTAACTGCCTTCAGTACATGATGGGCACAGTGGCATAGTCAAGAGGTTCATGTAAAAAGTATGTCAACTATCAGCGTCCGATTCCTTCCACAAGGTGGGGGGGAGGGATTTACTGAGATTTACAGCGACCAACTTCTACATGCGTACACGTGGGCCTGCTAACATGCATAACACATTAATAAAAAAACAAAGGAACAGATAAGTAAGTATGTATAAAATTTACAATGCCTGGAGAACCTACAGCTCTAAAGTCCTAGACTGGCTAAGAAATCTACCCCCCCCCCAAAGCAATAAACAATCTGCATTAGTCACACCTTATTGAATATAAAACTCACTAAAAAATATCTCCCCCCCAAAAAGGCAGTCTATTTTGCCCCAAGTGAGATCACCAAAGTAAGAGCAAACCCCTCCTTCCATAATAAGTTCCAACATCAGTAGTGTAGGAATCCCAAGGTAGCAGCAATAGCTCTCCCAGAGCTGGGTAGAAGATATGGTGGGAGCTTAGAGGTCATAGGTTAAAGTTTTCTGAATTTGGGTACAGACAATAGCTATATTCATGCTAAGAATTTTTGTAAGCATACCTTAAACCCAGTGGGTTAAGTAGAGCACAGTATTAGTAATATGGAAGATAAGACTTAGAGATCACTTTCCCTCTCTACAGTCTGGACTCCTACTTACTGTAGGAATCTGGGTTACAATTTTATTTATTTATTTACTTTTTTTTTTTGGGGGGGGGAGGGATTTTTGCCTTCCAAAGGTCTTGAGAAAAGGAAGCAAGGCTGCTATTTGATCTTTCTTCAGATAGAAGGGGCACAACACATTGCTATGGCCCTATCTGGTAAAATGGACGGTAAAATGGTGCATTCGCAACGATGGAAACTCGGGGTATAAAACGGAGCAGCCTCTGTAAATTGGCTGCATTTCAGGATTACTTCAGGATTCCTCCCCCCACCCCCGTGACTGGAAGAGCCTCCTCCTCCCCCCGGGGGGGGGTTGGCTCACCTATTACGTGGATGCTGCAGTCGTCCGTGTCCCTCATGTCGTCGGTCCCCGCTAGGTAGCAGTAGTAGTAGCCCGTGTCCTCCTTCCTCATGTTCAGGAAGACGATGGACGTGGTCGTGTCGTTGACGACCGTCATCACGTTCGTGGGCAGGGGCTCCGGGTCGCTGCTGCTGAAGCTGGAGAACCGGGGGTACCCCTTCACCCAGACCAGGCCGTCCGAGGTCTCCGCGGTCTTGCTCCGGTCTATCTTGCAGAAGACGGTGAAGTTGGACCCCACGCGGACGTACTCGTCTTCTGGGACGACGGTGATGAGCCCTGTGTATTTCAAGAACGATCAAATCATAATTATTCAAATCACAATGATTCAAGGGTTAACGATGCTTGCTTGACATGCATCGATTAAAGAGCCTCTTGGACTATTCAATTCAACTTGTCCTTCTTCACTCTTGACAGTCGGTTAGTTTACCTATCTATGGGTAAAAACAAATATCACCGGCATTGACAACGGCCACAGTGTCAAACATTGGGAATAACCCAACGAACTTCATGAACGCTTACAGGTTGTCGGAAGGAGTGGCAGCAAAATGGTTCCCAAGACTTGGTGTACCATCACGACGACGTTTGCTAAAACTTTTGGACAAAAAGGTCACAATTGATGTAGCTAAGCTCCATTCCTCAAAAAAATATTGGTTTGGGTTTAACCCACTACTAATGCACTAATTCTACCACTGGGCAACTTCGCTAAAGTATATACTGCCGTTTCTAATGCTTCAACATTAAAATTGGCCAGGGCAGGTCTTTTTGGAAATCTGTTACAAAAATCTTGCTAAAAGGCTCGACAAGAAACTCCCAACTCTTGAGTTGTTTAGAGTGACGAGGGACGCCCTCTATATACCAGCAGATGTTTAGTAAACATAGCCCGGGTGGGCTTGGGAGCATTTTGGTGGGGGGGTGGGTGTAGGTTAAGTCATGAAAATGCAATTGTGTATGTTTCGGGGGTATTTAGCATAAGACCAGCATAGTGAATTGGTTAAACCACATTAAGTGTTTTTTGTTGTTGTTGTATGCTATTGAATAACTTTAACCCTTCAAGTCAGATGGGTTCTACCAGTCGTCTCTGGCTGTATGCAGCAGAGCTTGCTTTCCTACCTGATAGGAGCCAAGTGGGGGGGTGGGGGAGCGAGGGTAACGAACATTTCCTGTACTCCAGGTAGACACCTCTACATGTCCCTCCCGAGACATTTTCCAAAGTTTAACTGTCCCCCCCTCCCTCGTGTTATCACCATTTGATTGTAAAAACCCACCGAATGCGAAACCTTGGACGATAAATGCAATCTTAAACTGAAACATAAAACTGAAAATGTTCCACTACCCCAAGCAAGAAAGATCGTGACCCCAAAAAACTGACTGTGACCCGACTATGGCCCTGCACCTTTTGAAACACCACCCACACCCAGTGGGGTGTCGCAGCCCATTTGCTGGTCGTGTAAACAAACTGCATACCTTGCATATCTTATTACCATGTAAAATAATGCTCTCTCCAGAAAAACCCAGACTGGCAAGGCAAGTTCAAGCAGTGAAGCTCATGGAATTATGGGATGTTTAGAAAACATTTATTTTAAAAAAACAACAGGAGGACAAAGTTTTTGAACCATGTGGATACCAGCTGGGAGTGGCTGGTTTGCCAGACACTACTCAATAACATAAAAAAATAACATAAAAAATAAATAAAAAATGAAAAAAGTTAAATAAAAAATACCAGCTTTTTGCCAGGTCCAACCGGAAATTGGAAATGTCTAACATTCCGATCGATCATACCTCCGGAATTGCACCATATTGATATACATATACCACTTAAACAATAGACCTGTACATGGTTTATTTCTTGTACTGTAATTAGCCTTAATTACCATTGCGATTAATGGCGAATTAGTTCGGCCTCAACAAACAGTTGTTGTCCCTTTACACTTAACCTCAATAATGATTTTCTTTTTTTATTCATTCAGTGATCACAGACTGGTCACCACGGAACCTCAACATCCTACAAAGAGCTATGATTAAAATCCTTGCCTATACCATTAGTACAGTGTTGTTAGAGTGCAAAAGCTTATATTGTATGCAAATCATCCCCATCCTCATTGTCCAGCTCTTGCACAAGTCCCCTCCCCCCAGAGACTCTCCCTTAGCCCATGGGGTTCACATATCCTAGTTTCGTTTCTTTCCTTCACATCAAAGCCCGACCACAAAAACTGATGGCACCCTATGGCAACCAATAATATCCTGTACACACCGTATAGCAGTTGCAGCACCAACTTAGTGCCTATTTACAGGGGGAGGGAGGGAGGGTTCCAGTAAGTCTAGTGCAACCAACTCCAGGACAGTTCAAATCACCAATGTCAGTGACACTAACCCCCACAGGGCTATCTGCTTTCTTCGGGAGTTTTTTTTCTTTCCAGGAATCAAGCCTTATTACAGTACCTGCCAATGCATATTGTACCATGTGTTGTAGTTTGGAGACCTACTTAACATAAGACAAATCTTAACATAGAGAGCAAGAACATTTAATGAGTAACTATATCTGAATATAATTATATAGAGAGAGAGCGAAGAGTCGCATTGCAACAATATTAGTCACCGGGTCCTTAGTTATGCATCCACTCCCGATCGTTCTCTATAGGCCTATATTATCGTTAACAATCATAATTATTGTAGCACAATTAATGATCAGGGTCACAGGTGTGCGACAGTTGGATTAATCTTACTTTGGGGTCTTTTTTCGAATTGTTTTTAACAGGTTTTTTTTTAACCGAAATCAGTTGGATTCTTCACACTTGAATAATTATAATAGATCGGCATTTTTACTTCAAAGAAACCCTCTAGTGGGAAAGATTTATGGATTTATGCCTGAAATTTCTGGCAAATTTGGCAGATATGTTGGTTTTTTCAACAAACAAAAAAAATGGCACAAATCTGCCTCATTACTGTACTTTCCAAGCTGTGGCAACATGACGGGCAGGGCAGGCCTTGACGACAGAAATTTTAAAAACAAGTCGCCACTTAGCGAGGGCGACTAAAAATCTACTCGCCCATTGTAAAATTCACTCGCCAATTTCTTAAGCCTAGTAGTATAACATTATGCATTGGCCACAACAGACAAGTTTATCTGTACCCATATATGCCTAACTGTAACTGCTAGCAGTACAGCATAACGTTAGGCTAGGCTTCTAGTAACGTTAGCCTATTTAATAGTGTTGGGCCGATATTGCCAATATCAGCTAGTAAACGGTCATAAACTATCGGCTGCGTTCAGTACATAATTATTCATTGTTACCCGCGATGAAATTCTTGTGGAATAATGCGTGTGGGGGATTTTCAAGTTTGTGAACCCCAAACACGACAGCCGCAGCTTTAACTGTTAATACCACGTACAGTATAAACTACTACTTTATAATTATATACAGGTAATTCAAACGTACTATTACCGATTGAATAAACTAAACTCTGTGCTAATCTTTAAAAAAGATATCAATCATAATTTGTGCGGCAAATGTTGATTAATTATTACGTAACAAATCGTTTAAATTAATTAGTTGAATAATGTTAATGCCCTGCCTATATGAAATGAAACTTGTACAACGGAGTCTTTTATTTTGTGTTTTGTATTTATTCCGTATAAGCGCAGTCCCATGCAGTAGGCTTAAATCCCGTATTTACTTTTGCCCCGAGCGTGATCAAAGAAGAGTATGGTCCAAAGTAATCTTGTAATTAGGAGAGGAAGTTATGGTAAATAAGGACATTTCGTGCAATAAAACTGCTGTATCGTTTTGGCGCGAAGGCCAGAGACCTGCCAGTAACATGTGTACATGCATACCATATGCACCCGCATTGTGGTCAACTACAACACTCTTAGCCTGTTACATTATACAATAGCCTATATAACCCATCTACTTCATACATTGCAATGATCTGATAAACAAGCAGCACATGATCGATCGCTGAGCAAAACCATGATTGGTTACTGTTATTCTCTATTAGTATTACGTCCAAAATAATATCACATCACCACGTGTGACAAAACAGCCATTGTATGCCTGTGTTTTTTCCCGCTAGAAATGCCCGCTAAGCTTGATACATATAAAAATAGTGTTAATGTACAGGATATAGACAGGAGTGTTAATGTACAGGATAAGCTAATAAAATAGAAAACAGTACATACAGTATATCCTACAGTAATAGTGCACTGCATGCCTACAGTGTAGAATACAGTAGTACTACTGATTTTCAGTGTGTGTTCAGTTGCGTAACTAGCGATCGTTGATTTAAAATAGGCTAGGCAAAGCATTAATTAAGAATAACGAATGTAAAAAGACTAAAATGTAATGAAAAGCCACTCGCCAAAATGGCGACCATAGTGTATTTATTGGTCGCCATTAGCCACATGTTAGTCACCAATGGCGAGTTGGCGAGCGTGTTTGTCAAGGCCTGATGACGGGATAAAGGTAAACGCCAATTCCTTTGTCTTTATGTATATTTTTGTTTACCCCGATGCATATCCTTTCAAATTTGAAGTCGGCGGTTAGAGGAAGGCTATAATTATATTGAAATATAAACTCTCGGGAGGGCCGGCTAGAGTCCCTCTGGCCGAACACCGAAACGGCGAGGGGGCCTACACCTTGGCCGCGAGAACCTTTTTTTTCTTTCAATCACAAACCCATCAAGAAGCGAGACTTACCCGACGAATCAAAGTTAGCCCCCACGAAGGGGGAAGATGCGAGGATACCTAGCAGCACGCTGAAAAGTCTCGGTCCCCTGTATAGCTGCTGCATGGTGACGACGCTGTACCCGCGGTTCGGGTGGTTTCTACGGGACGAAAAGGAGGATACGGGCGTTGTAGAAACGGGTGTCGAAAGAAAAAAATCAGTACACATCCACCCCCACCCCCCCCATCCCCAATGACTTTTTACACGAGGCAAAAAAATGGAAGGTACACAAAAATTCATTCCGGACACCAAACTTTGTAGTGTTTTGTTTTAACAATTCATTGAGAATGCCTCGATTATTTCTTCTTTTTGCGACAATTCAAATGATCCTGTTCACGTGCAAAGGTATACTGTAGCAAGGCCAAATAAATTCGACAAATTTCTTAGCCCCAGTTTCGCTTCAGAATTATAAGGTTCAACGTTATCGCATAAATAAATGACAAAAAATGACAATAAATGAAGCACCTAAAAGACCAGCCTTTGAACACATACAGGGGAGGGGGGGGGGTACCAAGTCCTAACATGGGCTATAACAAGAGGATTCCCATTGTTTAACAGGACTTCTATACAGCCGTCCCCTTATTCAATGTATTGTTACCTTTAACTATCAGAGATATTATTCAACTATGGCCTTGCATACCTCAGTATTTACACACACACACACTGGGTAACTAACTATTAATAACTTGGATGCTGGTGAAACCACAGTTCCTGTACATTGCAGGGCAAGGAACTTGAGAACACCAACCCCTCCCCCACGTATATTCGGCCTGATAGCTTAGTTATAACATGTGTTAAATGCAATGGAGCCAACACGACAAGTCGGACGTCCAAAGAGTGGATTGCTCGTAACGAAACATACACAAGGTATACCACGTCTGGCATAGGAAAAGAAACAGTCGGACATAATCATTTGCTTTTGATAGGGGGGTGGCTCTCATCGTCAGCTAAACTCTTGTCAAATTTGTTTCTTCCAAAACGGCCCGCACTCAATGTTCTGATCCATTTAGGAAGTCTACCTAAATGGATGAATACCCACACACAACCCCCCCCCATCACCCGGCCTACTGGTGTACTGCAACTTCATGGTAATGATCAACATATGGTGTACAACGGCAAATAAATCAAACTCAAAATCAAGATTTCTGAAAAAGCAGTTCAGTTTATGTTCAAAGGTCATGTTGTAAATGCCAACAGCAAATTTCATTATCTATGTGAGGGGGGGTGGGGTGGGTGTGAACATTAATCAGCTGTGCAGTCTTCCATGATGTAACACCCTGTGCAGTATACATGGGGTGTGGGTGTGGGGGTTTTTGGCAATATATCACAGCTACAGTGAGCAGTCTTCCTTGTATGCAGAGCTAATAGGCACGGTGGGAGCATGGAGTCATCTATAAACCATTGGCAAATAATGGCGAAAAGCTGAAGGAAATAATATTATCCCTTAACTTGAGACACAGAGAGAGGGGTGTCGAACTTCACAGCCTCGAAAGGGTGCTCGGCGAGGGATCTTACACCACCTGAACGCTCCCGGAGTATTGGAGGGGAAAGGAAAAATATTGACACAACCAAATATCCACAAAGTGCGTAGACCCTCCAATAATATAAAGCAATTCAATTGTACTTTCAAGGACAAAGGAAAGTCTTCCAAGGGCTCCTACTGTGTGCAAGTTGTGCATTCTGTCTTCTAAATCCCACAACCTAATTACAACCTTTTAAAACGTTAGTCAAAATCTTCTATTTTTCCTTCAACATTTGTGATATTTTTCTGTAAAAAAAATAACGACAATCTAAAATGCAGAGGAAAGCAGGTCTTTCTTTTTTCCCCTTTAACTCCAATTTACATACAAAACTGACTTTATAAGCAAATATCCACAAATATCTACTATTAGTAACCAAGCAACCTACCCAGTGTTTGTAACATTTAACCACTGAATAGAATAGTATAACGGTATTAATTTACTGCATTACACCTGTGACGTATGACATCCCTCTCGTAAACCTCTCTCAGAAAAGTGAAGCAATGAATTAAAAATTGAGGAGGATTATGGAATGCCAGCTATCCTGTTTGAAACTTTGGAGCACTTCACAATTATTGGGAACCCTTTTTCAGGTCAAAAAGTCCATCAATTTTGGCCAAAATGCGAGGCGTTCTATAGCACTATAGCAGACCTCTTCAAGTTCCGATACCTCAAAACCTGGAAGCAGGGAGTCGTTATTTTAGAAGGAGATACAATGGTTTAAGGACCCGCCTATTTTATTAATCCCATCAATAGCTCCTTGACACCTTTGGATGATTTGATTCCGTGATTGACAGGCTCTGTTAATTGGTGTCTGTTCTCAAGTGTTTCTTTCCACACCCAAGGGTGGGCAAACTTCAAGATGCTTTGATGCCCAACTGTGCCTAATGTTACAGCTTACGATCGATATTCAAGTAAAACAAAAAACCGACAGGCCAACATTCTTTGATTTAATTATGCTTCTCGTGCGAGGAAGAACCTTGAAGCAAACTGTAACGTAGTCAGATGATTGCCACGCAGATTACGGAAGATTCAGAACTACGATGATAGCTGTAGCAACAACGATGACCAGAATATGATGCTAAAGCCATCGCATCCTTACAGCCAAACAGGGTGTCGGAGACAGTCGAAAATTTGAATATTACAGAAAAACGACTGGCAACGCGAGTTTGTCTCGGTAGAATCTGGTCTTCCGACCGCCCCAAATTGTAGCAGAAAACGGGGAGATGCTCAGCACAATTGCATTCCTAGCAGGGGAACACTGGGGGGGGGGGATGATACTGGGCGGTACAGTTAGGTTCAGCGAGGGCAGTATTCATTGCATCTTCTTCTAGATAACAACTCCCTGCTGGAAGTGTATATAAGCTTGGTGCAATACAATTACATGCAACATTTTACTTTGGTTCTCTACAAGGGTAAAACATTCCCGAATATTACTCTTTCTCTGCATAATAAAAAAAACAATCAGTTTTGTAGGAAAAATTGCAAGATTTTCACTTCCACAAATTGTCAAAATATTCAGTGACCTAATGAACTACCTGTCATCTTCCATCAACACCATCAAGAGAGAATGGAATGTGATAATCTACATTGAAGGCCAAGGATACTGTGTGTGGAAACCACCCTGATTGTTGGAGTAAACAACCATAGGCCAAAGGGTCTAATAAATTCCTCATGTATAGTCATTATAATTCATTGGGGGTTGGTGGGAAGTATGGGGAAAATATCACAGAATTGCCTCAATATTTTACTGATCACTTTTTTTTTTAACCAGATAAGGACATCTAAATAATCCCTATTTTCTTAGGCTTATAAAAGGATAGTCTAGGCCAATATTTTCATTTATTTCTTATTTATAAAAGAGAGAACATAATCCAAGCGCCCTGGTGAGGTTTGCGTTTAAATTCCTACGTATCGACAGTTGAAAAGTCGAATAGAACTAAATACCTACAGCTGTGAAGTATTCATGATACCAATTCCTGCGGTAGATTCACTCTCTGGATCAATCCAATTTTTGAAGCAAACAAAGTGGTTGTCAATTTTATGAAGAAAACTATAAAACCATTATTATCGACCAGTGTTGCAACTATGACATCGCCTCTGTTTGCTTCCATTTCACTTCAGGTACAAAGCGTTGGCGACATCAACTGTGTCAACAACTCAAAACAGATTCGTAAGGATTGAGCCAAAATTCACCCATGATCAATGTTACGTTCATCATTTTTACATGTCAAAATAAAGTTTGACCTGGACGAACCCTTTTATTTAACGTCTGAAGGGAAAACGGGTCTAAACCATTTAAAGCTGTAGACAAGAATTATGATTCTAAAACCTCAAAAAGTTGGTCAAACTTGTTACACAATTTGCACGGGTCAACGTAGCTAAAGTTTCATACACAAAAATATCGGCACATGATGAAAAGCTTTCATACCACAAGACATCAGCAAGAACAACAAAAAAAAAACCGAAGAGTTTCACACACAAAACGTTACCCTGCATTTGCCATGTTTTCAAAATCTTAATAACAACAGCACCATCGAATTTGACAATATTAATGACAGGTTGTTGGACATTCGACAGGTATCTGTTTTCCGTCCCTGTTAAGATTACCTGTTGGGTATAAACAACTCTTTTGTTTACCAGCTGAGCCGTCCTCCAATAGAGCTGCTCACGAGCAACACAGTTAACCTGCATCACACTCGCCCCCGATGATATCCATGCCGGTTTTACGAAATAGGATCGGGGGATGGGAAGTGGATCACAGTTTGCCACAATGACAGTTTCAAAGGCATGTGCCGCCCATCGTTTTGTTTATGGAGCCGGGGGGGGGGGGTATTTCTTTGAATGTTTTTCTGACAAGGCAGTAAATTATGATGTGTCTTTGTTCTTCAACTAACCCATTGAACCATTTGAAATAAGATTATTTAAGGATGGCATCCTCCCTGTCTCTGGGGAGCAAGATATTAGGGAGATTACCAAAAATCCACATAAATAAAGTGCAAAAAATTCAACTAAACGAACTCTCCATTGCAGAGTAATCGGAGCTACAATTAATTTCAGTGTTTCACTAAATATTAAATGCTCTTAATATGCATGAGAGCTCTTCATTGAGTGAAGCACTGAATTCCAGAGACTGGTCTTTACACTTAGACATACGCTGGGTTTGAACAGGTCCCAGCACTTAAAGTATGTTACACAAACCTCCTAAACTATGAAATGAATGTAAATCCAAAATATCTGGTACAGAATGTACCGGATTCTCTCATGGACCGACGTTTACAGAAAAATGAGGCGACAAATTTTCAAACTGAAAATTATATATATATTTCCAACCTATATTGATCTGCTTTCAGAACAAGTGCTACCCGGTGATAGTTTTCTCTACAGTGGTAATGTTTAGCTGCACCAGGAAAGTTGCTACAGTAGCTTTGGTAACATTTAATTTGTTAGTCTGGGATTCCTGTTTCGCTTAATTCCATGTCTGTCTACTGTAATTTTCATCTTGTGACTGCGTAATTGCCAAGTAAACCACCTGTTTTGCCGCGGCGGAGGTTATCCCAGGCAGGGTTGGTCAAAAAGTGGTCAAAAACGGTTTTGACCACAAAGCGGTTTAAACCTGGTTTAAAACGGGCAAAACTAGGTTTAATCCGGTAAAAACTGGTAAAAACTAGTAACTATCTATCTATATGTTACTTTAAATAACTAAAGTGCAGGTGAGATGTTTGCTAGTGAGCCTAGTGTGTTTCATCAAGTACTTCACATTATACCCGATATTCTGTAGCCTACTCTGTTTTTTTGTCCGGAGTATTTATTTTATTGTTTATGACTGAAGAGAGTTGAAATTATGTAGAAGTTTTCTAGGCTTTTTCGGCTTAGTCCCAAAGTAATTTCATATTTGTAATGAATATCTCATTGTCCATTGTAGTTAGTTGGTAACTTGGTAGTACTGTAGCTTGCACATGTCATGAGAAGAAATAAGTGTATGACGA
>JAODAG010294332.1:0-12630 GCA_027574785.1 Orphnurgus asper | reverse complement strand
AAATTGATTGATTGAAACAATATGTAGGCCAGGACAACTTCTAGTACAGTGTTATTCCTTGAACATGCAGACTACGATGTTTATTACATGTCTTCGTACCAACCAAGTAAGATATTGGGCTCTAAGCGAAACAACGGCACCATTTGCCAAACTCGGACCACCACCTTCCTAGCCGGATCATAACCTCTATCATGGACACGTGTATATAATATTACATACTTGTTTCAGGTTTCTGTCCAGTGTTAAATTCACACAGATAAGTAAATCCCCTAAAAGGGTTTAAATTGTTTTCCTTATAACATATCCTCCCGGCTCCGTTTTATTGTTCGTATTAATATTGAGCTATCATTGTTTTACACAGAGAGAAGTGCTAACTTCTATTCCGTATCCATAGTGACCAACGTCTATCTAATTACTATCTAATATGAACCCAGTTTACATAACATTAGATGGCTGTAACTTGTCCATATAAATTGTAAAGTTTTACCTGGTATTTATTTTCTATGAAATTACCATATCCTCCGATGATAGCGCTTTACAATAACATCAATGCACAGCAACTTATTTTTCAAGGTAAGCAAGAAGGACAATTATGAGTGCTCTCATTCTTCTATGATAATACTGTGTGCAGGTGACTACAATATATTATCTCTTCTGATATCATCAATCGGGCACGAATCGTCAGTTAAGAATATAATATAATATAAATAACATGCAAGTTTACTAATTCCATTTTCGCTCAATAGAGTTATCACTATTCCCCATTTTGTGGATTGTATATCAGTAAACATACATTACGAATATGTAATTGACCTAAGCAACCAAACAGCATTGTGGTAGAAAATTGTTTCTCTCCAAAGTCAAATTTAAGAGTCCGTATTGTATGAATCTATGTGATAACAATTATTTACATTTGCGTCCAGATAGTCAGCGCTTGCAGACGACAAGGATATGCTACTTTTTATGTGGCCCGCCAGCGGTAAAAACGAACGCCATACCAGACATCTACAATATATAATACAAAAATACGAACGAAGTTCACCCTACCCCGCCGCGAACTGCAAAACCCAAATCATATTTTCAACTAAACGCGTGCCGATCCGCCATCCCCGGCACAAAGGCACTGGGTTTCACACCAACACCTACAAAAAGCAGTTCTCTACAGACAGCGAAGTCGGCCTTGACTAGTAATCTATGGTCTGCCCCTCACCGCTCAGAGGACCACCTCCCACGGTCGAACAACATGAAAAATTAATGATATCGTTAGCTATGTGTTTCGTCAGGTGGGCGGATATACAAATAATACTTGCAGTACTACGCACAACCCAGATAATACCCCAGGTAATTGCCCTGCATATTAAACAACTCTTAGACTGCTTGACCAAACCACAGCAGATTATAACAACTTCCACTGCACGTGCACGACCGCAGTGCTAAAACGCATGCACCAGGCGTTCCATTCGCTCCCGCCTATGATAACGAGTCAGATTAGCGAGTCTTTGCGAATTATTCTCCAGCCTAGATCACATAACCGGTTTTATATCTACTAACAATGTACGACATATGCCAGCCCTGCAAAGACTCGCTAAAATACTTGTGGCACTGTATGTAACACCGACTGAAATGAAACATCTGCCCATTTCCGCAAGTGCAACCAGACTGAAAACCGATAACTGACGTACGGACCAGACATGCCGGTGCTCCATATACTCAACAACAGAAAACTTGGAAGACACACGCGTCAGATACACGGCACCATGCCCTCAGAGCATCGGCTCCTAATTGTAGCCTACATAGTGGCATTCCTTACAAGATCCGTTTTCCCAACCAAATCAACGTAAACATTACACCTCTAGTCCTCTCACGATAAATCGCTAGTGATATACCTCGTCTCGATACCACAATACATGAGCCATATTAACGACAATATAACCTTTCCGGACAGAAACAAACAGCGAGTACTAAAATTCCACTTTTTAGGAGGGTTTCTTAACAAAGTACAGTTTTGCCGATGCCCTTGTTTTTGTTTCACATGTTCCAACAAGGTCCCGCTTACGTTTTTTCATTCGATATGCGAATGCATTTTGATGTGAAACGACTACGTATTAGTGTGAAAACGATTACTTCTAACAGCCACGTGCTCAGCTCAGCATTCAGTGGTTATTTGGTAACAATAATTCCCTGCTCCGATGCACTCCACTGTGATAACTTGTTTATTTCATTCAGCCTGCATTTTGAGGAGGATTATGAGAGGGACCATTTAAAAAAAAATTATTTAGATATGTTTCTAACCTTTTGTTGTTAGTTAGTGTTATTTTGTTTGAAAAATAAGGGACCAATAGGCAGTAATAAACTAATTCCAGGTATAGTGTATAGTTTCCTCTTGTATTGGAAAGTTAGAAAAATTGACCAAGAAGTATGCTACTGTGAAAATATGAGTAGATGACAAGGACATTCCAAAATGTAACTGCAATTGTAACACGCATGTTCACGTTGTACTATGACAACAGTACATTGAGACAGAATTGTAACGACTACCGTACTCAGTATATTAATTGCAACCAAAAGTGAAACTCTAATCGTTCAATACGATAGATCATATCCGATACGCATAAATGGAACAATACATACTGCCAAACTTAGTAACATTAGTAACTATGGTCTGTTACAACAAAATCGCGCATGCTGTAAGACAACGTGGTATAATTACTATGCCACTGCTTTATTCAGTAATTATTGAACCATAAATCGTATCGGCTGGTAGGTTATAAGATAAGTGTACATGTTTGTTTCAGTATTGAGTAAATATATTACCACTCCAAGTGGTTTATCTTCGATGTTTTTGTCAGAGAGTCACTGTGATTCTAAAATATTGATATGTTGTTATTTTCTAACCCTTCTTAAACATGTTATACACATCGATGTTATACATCATATACTTCCTGGCTTACCAACAGATAGATATGTGAATATGAATTGACATTATACTGAACTAGTGGTGTTTATAAGAACGTCGATACTGCAATTTCGTTTTCATAAAGAGTGCAATTAAAAACATTATTTCAAACTTCTTTGTACTAAATTCGAATAGTAACATTTTGCTTTCGAGTGTTCTCTAATAAAAACTCTCAACAGATTTCGGAAGTTGTAGATGAATCGTTGAAGAACTGACAATCGCTATTGCTACGTGTAACATTCTTAACGCTACATCTGCAGACATTTGAAAGTGTTACATTGATCGGAAATCTTAAGAGAACAATTAAATTATTCCTATTACTGGCATAAATTGCATCCGTCTATTGTAATTGTTATGGGATTGGAGTGTTTATTAAGAGAATTTATATGCTGTCGCCAACATCAATAATGTAATTTACTTCACTTCTAATAGCAATATGTTTAATATAGTTGAGGTATATTGAGAAAACAGCCACTACAGGTTGTCCCAAGGCCTTCATTTGGGCTAAATCGCCTAGACTGGATAATTCATATCATTGTTGTGCATATTCCTTTAAGACGCATCCAGCGATCACCAATCTCTGTATTTCACTGGTTCCTTCGTATATCTCTGTAATCCTGGCGTCTCTATAGTGTCTCTCGGCCGGCATATCATTCACGTAACCCATACCACCAAGAATCTGCATGGCCTGTGAAAGCACGAAAACAAAATATCACCAAGTTTGAGGAACGGTATACAAGATTTCTAACAAATTACTTCATTAATTGAAAATGGTATGCATTCATACCTGGTGAATATTTTCGAATCTGATTGGTCCGATATACCGTGTATTAATCGATGGATAGTGCACGATAAACTCACAGGCGAATGAATATAATTTACTTTAGTTCAATATATATATAACTAGTAGACGACAAATGGCTAGGATCATAATAAACAGCTTTGTTCTTCACGCACTGCACTAATCCCTGAGCTTGACTAACATCGTGTTTAGTATACAGGTATGGTACAGTCTACAGCGGCATTCTCAATGATTTAACACTACGTTACCACAGGTAAAAGGCAACATCATGAGTGAAAATGCACATTCCGCGAGAAACATTAACATGGTAATGTTACCGTAGGCTAACGTAACGAGTAATACAGTAATAGTGCCAGTATTCCAATTCTAGCATACTGGACCTCATACATTTCCTAGACGAAAAAGGAAGGCATGTGTTTTCTGGTAAGATATTCCACATAATAATGCACGACCTGCCAGTATACTATAGTCAACGATGTCAGCTAATCTTAACACATGGATAAATCAAGGCCGTTTCTAGCGCCAATACGCTAGCTCGCCGTTTAGTCAGTTTTGAAAGTGTACTAGTTAGGCTATATGGAACAACGACGTAGCCTACTCCATAAGATAATACCTTAATTATGATTCTTTGCAAACCGTACTTGTTGATCCAATAATCGTATTAGACCAAATAGACTCAACATATACTGCACCAGACCCGCCAGAACAACTCAAGATTATCATATCGTCAATGTACAGCTTCTTCCTCCGTCATTAAATCAGTACTCTTTTTCCTAGTCAGTTTTATATATTTGAGGGTGCCAAGACCTCTTTGGGGTGGGCAGTCAGCAGTCATCATGAAACATGAGACAAAATTCCAGCTCATGTATATGACAGTGAATGGAAGGGTCCCCTATGCATCCCATGTGGCTACGCCCCTGATTTATTATTTTTCTCCGTTTTTTCCTACCTGATGAGACACGTAGGTAGCCGCCTCTGATGCAGCTAACTTAGCCATGGAAGATTCCTACAAGGATAACAAATTATTTATTGAACATTTATGGTCATTAGTATAGCTTTCATTAGTTGGGTGTGTTTATTGTTTCCAAATATTTCCATATACCATGTTGATCACATGCAGAGATGGTTTCTGCTGGTGGGTCCTGTCAGGAACTAATGAGGTAGCAGCCATAGTCCTTGAGCCCGTGAGAGTCATAACGGTGAAACGAGTGAACCGGGCAGTGGGTGGTTGGCCAGGATTTTACATACTAGATACCATGTACAGATCTTCTTCAGGCTTGGTCTGCTTGAGATATTTAGCTTACCCTCTGTTCTTCGCACTATCCCTACTACAAATATATTTAACAATTAGGCAGGAAAAAGTATTTGTAAAACCTTTTAATATGCATAATTATCTAAGTTGCCGAAAGAGTAGACCTGCATCATTATTATGGTACGACTAACGAAATTTAGTTCACTTTACTTTACTTAATTACTTTCAGTTTAGTTTCGTTAGTTTCGTTTCATTTCGTTACATTTCGTTTAGTTTCGTTTCGTTAAGTTTAGTTCAGTTCAGTCGAGTTGAGTAAAAAGGTCATGCGTGGGGATTGAATCTGCGGTTTATAACATATACACCACAGACGGATCTGGACGGAGTATCGTCTCGCGATCTCCCTTTTGAAATTTGTTTCCATACTATTCCCACACACTTAACTCCAAAAGCAGTAACATTTCCCCCTAACCCCCTAATCCCCCATTCTTGAGCCGTCACTAATTGACAATCCTTGACTCACCTTGGTGTTAGGCAGGCCTGCGTCTTTCATCATGGCCGCCCTATGAGTTAGTAATCTGGCGCTCTCCAATCGAAGTTGCATTTCAGCTATCTTCAGTTGTATCGCTTGTAGTTTGGCGATGGGGCTTCCAAATGCCTTCCGCTGCGTTGCGTACTCCACAGCACAATCTAATGCAGCCTGTTAACAATAGAAACATGGTAATAGTCAACTCGACAATATGGGAAAAAATCGTTCAAATGTGCACAGCCTATCTGGAGAGTGCGATTAGGTAACCACATACCATGGTTCATATCAAAGTGGTTCTTTCAGATACACAAACAAGTAGAACAGTAAGCAATTCTTCCATTCAAAAATGTCTGCTAGCGGCGATGTGACGATTGTATCACTTGACTTATTAGGCTGGTATGAACATTATATTACTTCTCTAAGAACATCGTATGTTGTATACAACTAATATCTACACCGAATGCTACTTTGAAATTCTTGAAAGGAAATTGTTGAGTATGACTTTATTTTCAAACTCAATATGTGACTTTATGGAAACTGAGAAGACTTTTATCAATTAAGGCACTTTCAAGGTATAAACGAGCTGTAAAACTATCACAACTAGTTTTCAGGAATAATGATTACAATGAAATACTAAGCTGCTTACTCAAAACAATTTTCAACAGCAAAGAAACCTAACCACAGAATAATATAATGTAACAGCAGACTCACTTGTGCAATTCCCAAACCTTGTGCTGCAACCCCTATTCGAGATCTATCTAAGGTTTTCTAAAATGAAACAAATCTGTCATTGTGAATGTGTAGTAAATTTTTAAATCTTTAAAAAATAACTGAAAACATGACACTAAACTTCCGTCAACAAAGAATGGGTCATTATCACTGTGACGAGTCTTGTAGGTCAAACCTCAATCGTGTTTCTTGGCTTAAGGTACTGTAGCTGATAGCAGTAAGATTAATTCTCATTAAGGGGACTACCATGATACTGACGTCGTCCTTGTTTTTAAAGTCACGCATGAAGCGACTTGGGCACGAAAAAACAGCATTGCCTAGGTACCATCCCGCCAAAATGATACATGTACTTCCCAGACCCAATCCGATCCTTGTAGGACTGTCTAAAGACATGGCGATCTTTGGTAGAGTGTAGGGCCAAGCAAGGTTAGCTCTTGGCTCTGTTGAAGGAAACTCCCCACTATTAACCCTTGCAGGCCGTCCTCGCAACACAAAATGTTTATTAATCTCTCAGCATTTATACGTGACAGTTTTATAAATAATTACATTTCACACAAGCATTTACATCATAAGGAAGGACATTATAAACGGCGTTAGGCGGCGCAGCGGCTGAATCTGACCTACAACCCACCATAGGGCCCTGGTTGATCCTGGTGAGGGAATAGGGAGAGAAACTCCTGACACTATGAGCTGTTGGAATTATGACCCTATACATATAACATAATTATAATTTAATTAGTTAACTGCAACTCCGACCTCTTTATAATTGCCTACAAGATCAACTCACATCAGTATAAAAAGGGAGATTTTTGCTAATACAAAGGTATTTCAATTTGGCCAGGGAGTGGGGATTTACCCTCTTCCCACCGTTTCCCCTGTAGGTGCGCCACTGACGATGATGGATATTTACGGTCCGCAAGAAAAAAACATTTACGATGCTATACATTTTATATGCATTCTCAGCAAATTAGCCTAGTGATTAACCATGTCTGGAGTTCCGAAAATATTGTAGGGGAGAGAGACGAAAAGAATTCCGTCCCCATAACAAAATCACATTTCTCCCTCCTTTCTCGCCCCCAATATTTGCTGCATTTGACAGGGAAAACATATTCTTTCATCATGGGCATCATGATTAAGGACCAGTACTCTCGAAGGATTCCATGAGTTTGATAAACATTTATATAGTTGCCTTACCATTGCACTTACCATTGCAATTTTGAAGCCCATCCCTGGCTTGCCGATAATATTTTCTTGTGGGATTCTTGTATTTTCAAAGATGAGATTAACGGTTGATGTCCCACGAATACCAAGTTTATCTTCCTTTTTACCGAGGGTAAGTCCGTCAATTGGCTTTGGTACAAGAAAAGCACCGATTCCCTGATATGTAAAAGAAGCACAAGGGTCAAGTAGGACTACTTTTAAAGAGACATAGGTTTCTAGTATAGCTTGAATCCGAAGTCGGAAGTGGAGACAAAACAAAAACAAATTAATTAAAGGAGGCGGAGGAGGAGGAGAATTTATGAAACGATTTGTCCTATAAGAATTTCAAAGCATTTTGGCTTAGTTTACGAGATAAGTTGTTGCGTTTATGATTTGTGACGGAGGAGGTCATTGTGTCTCCGCTTCATCTATGCTTCAAACTGAATTTTGATTTCCGCTTACCTTGTGTTTCTTTGATTTATCTGTTGTTGCGAACACCACAGCCGCCTCGGATTCGTAACCATTCGTGGTCCAAGCTTTTGTACCATTGAGGACCCAGTGGTTACCATCAAGGGTGGCGGTGGTGGATGCTGCTCCTGCATCGCTGCCATTTTCTAAAGAAATTTATATATGTACATATACATATACATATATTTACATATAGCCTATGTATGTATGTATAAATAATTATTTAGAATGATTGGTGAATCTGGAAACTGTGAAAAGCAAGCTGAATCCACCGGGCATGGAACTCCGGACAACCCGCCACCCCGCCAGACTCGCAGTGGCCATACCAGTTGAGCTATGAATCCTATACTATGAAAGGGGGTATTACCTCGTCCACTTGGCCCAAATGTGATGACTCCGTAATGCTGTTTCCAGCTTCAGTTATTTCTTTCTCATTGCGTTTGTTTCTCCAATTCTCTCAACAGTTTACCCGGCAAGATTTTATGTTGAAAACAAAATGTACAAACAAGAGAGTACGATCTTTTGTACTAATGGCTTCTACGTCATCCATTCGGAGGCAGGACAGTATGTAATTATTAGAGAATGATCCATTATTTCAAATAAAGTAATGTAATTTATATACTCACCCGGCTCACTCAATGCAAAACATCCGATCCGTGGCGTCTTAACAAACTTAACTACGAATTCGTCAATTTGCTCTTTAGTTCCAAACTCTAGGATGGTACCCAAATACAGACTCTGAAAAGTGAAAAAAAAATGTCATAAATTTCCTCCGTTATTCGTCTCCAGATCATGGGAGTCGTAATTTATGATATAATATGCACTATGAAAAGTTCCACTTCAAGGCTTGACTTCTACAGAGAAAGACCACACCGTAGTATAATTGTTGAAGTTGGTGGATAGTAGTATAAGTACCGTAACTTCATCCACCTATGTCCCCTCACTAATTTTCTTTCCACAGAGATATACCATACTATAATATTGTGAGGGTGGTAAGCAGTTATAGAGAACTGTTCAGAGCAACACTACTGTAACTCCTAATTTTCTTGTTGAAGGTAGTAGCATCATTGGTGATGTAGTGTAATTGTAAATGCAATCCTATTTGCGAAAAATACATGCAAGTCCACTCGTGCCGAAAGCCTATCCTGCTCTAACGTGCTATTTAAAGGAACGGTGTTAATGTCTCTGTGTTTTAATACTCCAACACATCGAGTGGCTTTTGGAAGCCACTTGTGTTAAACAGAAATATGGAGAGCTACAGTAGGGGATTTGTTGAACTGCGAATGTACAGAGTGGCTTAACGTTCATCTGCCTGCTTTGGAATGAGGAGTTTACGAGAAATATGGAGAAGTATGTAGAAATATGGAGAAGTGTGGAGAAATGCGTGGAAACCCGGAGATCGCTGACGATATTGCTGCATACGCCATCGGTCTGGTGGGTTGTTTTTCGAGCGTTCTCGCTGTCTTTACACAGACTATTGTTCAGTCGTTTGAAGAAATAGAAAGAAATGAAACTTATAACAAGGTGCAGGCATCCGTAAGCACAAATTTGAAAAATGTGTTTAGAGTGTTTTGAAATGCAGTGAACCTTTTCGGCACGGGTGGCAAGGCACACCCGTTAACTAATAGGTGTTACATTGGTCTTGTGACGGTGAGCTGCATCTACGGTATGCCTAACTCCTCTGTGATTTTGAGTATAGCATACTTACATTCATGACACTGAAGATCCCTCCACAGGATGCACAGCCACGTGTTATTTCTTCCATGGCGACAGTGAAGGCTAGGACGTCAAGGCCCGCACCTCCATACTGCTCTGGGACCATGATGGACATCAAACCAAGATCAGCCATTGCTTTGATCTAAGAGTCGTGTAAACGTTACAGATTGTCGTTATAATCGGATTATCGGTAGACATAGGCCTAGTTTGCCAAATGAAGCAGGTGAAGAATTGCACTTCGCAGAAAAATTAACCGCCAAACGAGGTGTACAACTACGTTTGGTGTTTTTGTTACTAGTGATTTCATGGGCTACATGTCGCATCGTATCAATGCAATACCGTACCTACTGATGCACACAAACACAAGCGCGGTCTCCCGGGTGCCACACACAATTATTAAGAAAAAATAAAATTGAGGCAACCAGTTGTGACTAAAACACTCGCAACTATAACTATAATTTAACTACAATCAGGGAGTTGACATCACCAATCATAAACACGTCTGACGGGGCGAACATTTGAGCAGCGGCAGTTCGTATGCAAGGGGGACCCCGGGAGAAGGATTAAGAACACAGAGGTGACCGAACCGTGTTATAGGGACGGATCTAAGGGAAGATCAGAGTAGAATAAACGTTACTTAGATGTAAACCTGGGCTATATTTTAAGTTTCTCATATTTTGGAGGAGGACGGGAGAAAATGATGCCATTTAAGGCAACAAATACATATTTTTTATGAATAATAATAAACGTTAATATAATAGCATATCATATTATCTTGCATACGGCAAAAGAGTTACACTCTACACTCGCCAAAAACATAAGCGGATACAGGAGTGGGGAGGGTTAGAGCCAAAGTACGTATGTTTTTACTTTCGGCCATTTTTCAACTAGTGACGTATCTACAGCAGGGAGATAGTGGGAATCATCCCCATTTTTCCGTAAAAATTTGGATAAAATACAATTCTTCAGAAGTATTTTTAAGCAAATTAATGTCTATTCTCCCATCTTTACTCCTCCAGGACGCAGTTTCGTTAACCTCAACTATTTTATCATTGCCGAACCCCTCCCACCCCCTGGATTCCCACTGGTTATCATAAGTCGTGTGTAATGATTTCTAGACGGTCCATGATAACTTTACTACATTGAACACTGGGATTGTGAAGATTTTAGTTACTTTTGTCATATTATTTCTTATTTTATTTTAGTAAAAGGGGTTCTACCCACTTTGCCCCATGGTCTATGGAAGAGGGGGAATATTCCTTGTTGTCCTAACATAAATATTGAGGTATAGGCCTATACCTTAAATATAGAAGCACGATAGGCCTACCGGATAACACCAGTGCTTTGATGACCAAAGACCGGTGAGGTTTCATTCTTCAGTGGTTCGATCATTACATATATTTGACGTGTCAATATGTGCTTTGATGACCAAAGACCGGTAAGGTTTCATTCTTCAGTGGTTCGATCATTACATATATTTGACGTGTCAATATTGCAGACCCCCCAGTTTGGTCGCTGATTCTACACTAACCTGTTCTGCAGGGTAAAGATGTTCACGGTCTACCTTGGCCGCATATGGTTTCAGTTCATTTTCCGCAAAGTCCCGACAAGTCTTCTTTAACATTTGGTGCGTCGCTGGGAGCTCCACAGATGTAGTTGGGTTTTCCGGTATTGCGGTCAGAAACCGAAAGTGTACCGCTGCAGAAAGAGTGTAGAGTAGTAACGTACCGGTCGGTACTCATATCGGAAAGGTAAAGCCGGTCTTGTCTGAAACCACAATAATCTATTAGTCAACATAGGTATCTAAGGTTCTGTTATAATCAGTGGGGTTCATGGTGCTTGGTCGAATCAGTTTTCCAACTTCTGACATCGTTTTATTTGTAGTTGGTCACAGGGTACGTACGTACCGTATAGCTACAGCCTGGAAAACAGCCTTTGTTCGGAAATAACCACTGGCCTCCCCCAGTTTGGCTATAAGTTTGCAACCTACGTATTAAGTATTCGACCAGTTCTTTGAGTATTGCTGATAGGCTATTATATTACCGTATATAACTATTCTGTGAGTTATTGTGTTATTGATGAACGCTACATGGAATTCGATGAGGTTTTAGATTGTTGATGACACCTATTAAGTACATATTAATGACTTTTTATATTATTTTGGTGCCATCTGCATTTATAGCAGAATTACATTATGGTGTTCGTCCGCTGAGCTGGGCCACAATAATTAGGACCAACATAACTACAACGATACTCCACCAGCGTTTCACAACTCGATAGTTCAAATGGTGACTAAAGGAGAACACGGCTAAAATTTTAAAGATGATAATCTAAGGTGAAAGCTTGATGGACAATTCCGAAGTTAGGTGTAGTTAAACGGCACACGGCCAAAGTTCACAACTGTGGGATAAATTGGGATTCCGGGATGACCTAAATGAACTTTTCAAATGAATACGCAGACCCCGCGAGGCTGCCTCCACTGTCTTCGTTTATGATAGTGCCTCTCATTTCATATTAGTTATCTGAATTCAACACTTTATAGAACTTCGTGCTTGGGAATTTATTGCATAACTCACTGATGTTTGCCTTGATACAGCTGGACTTCATGCTTGGCTCTGGCTACTTTTTTCGATAAATAGTCCTACGACATAATTACCTACAGAATCGGCTTTAATATTTGTCCATATGTCACCAGAATCCTGCTGTACAAATGGTTTCATAAACTCTTCAGTGCCTTCAAAGGAAGGTTAAAATGATATCAAGGTAAATTGCACTAGAATTTTAACGATGCCCTGTTTAGTATGTAACCTTTGTTGTATTATGTAGTTTGCAGAAAAGAGAACTTTCTAATGGTAGTCTACGTAACGAGTTTGGTGTGGGATAGAGAGGCCTCGGTGTGGGACGGATGGTGATTGGTGGGGGACCGAAGTTGAATCCACCAAACCCGAGTACAAGTCGCGGCCAAGTCTGAATGTGAAAGG
>JAODAG010294221.1:0-12631 GCA_027574785.1 Orphnurgus asper | reverse complement strand
TATTGATAGCGCCCCCCCCCCCCCCCCTCCCGTGCAGATTCAAGCGATCAAAGGAGACCAATCGACGGCCAAATCTCTCATTTGAGGGAAGAACTCCAAGAGGTGCAGAAGGACCTCAAAAAGTACGAACGCAAGCTCAAAGCATCTTCCTGGCAGAGGCATCTCTTCTACCCTCTCCTATGGATGTTGCTCTTTGCCCTAGCGGTATTATTTCTTTTCTTCGTCGGCCTCAACGTATTCCGGCTCTTGTTTGGCATCAAGGCTTTGCCGGTCGGCGTCAAGGTGAGGATCGATGAACCTTTTTTTAATTTTGTTTTCATGTTACCTCGGTTGGGTGACAGAGATCGTTCGAAAATCGTACAATTTTTACAAGATTTGGAACATTACATACTTTGCTGTATAACAAGTGTGGTATCAAACTATACCCAAAGTCGACTTGCAAAATCGTTGAAATCTGTAGCCTATGGTTCGTCTCAAAAAGCACTTGATGCAGTTTGCCTGAGAAAGGTTACATATATACACCCTTACATAATACCTAGTTTACCTAGCAGTTGTATTTTGTAATTACTTGATTTGATGTTGAGGGAAAATGTTTTGTAATAATTCCCTTTTAGCTAAGATCATGTGTAGTACCATCTGTGGTGTTAATGACAGCCCGCACTGGTTAATGATGGGGGAATTAATGCCCTCCAACAGAGTCATGCGCCACACATTACATGGCACCACACCCGCCCAATGACCTCATGACCTCAGCAGTCCGATCGCAATCAGAACGGGGGTTGGGAAGCGGGTCAGTTGGCATTTGATGCCGTACGTGGCATATGCTGCCAATATTTGGTCCGGCTAGAAGCTCGAGTTATTTCGCGGGGTGGGATTTCTTAAAAACCAGCTGTGTTAAGTTTCTTTGGCAGTTTGCAGTCGATTTAAGGCTGCGCAAAAAACCACCGTGAACGACATATTACGTAAACGAGATTATTTTCTTTTCTTTCTCTTCTACAGGAAGCCGGTGTCGGCAAAGTCTCCCTCTCCATGTTTGGACCGTTTGGGGCCATCGTAGAGGTCATGCTCATTCTGTATCCTTTTGATGACGTTTCAGCCCGGATGGGGGTACGCCGAACGGGTTCCGTCACAGTCGTTAATGGGGACTTTTGAAAAACCTTGGGCCCAAAATCATTTTGGCAAGAGCTAGAATTCTTTTTTCATTTTAAAGTAGTCCCCCCGCACTGTGAGATATCATAAGGTATTTATTACACAAGGCTGCTGGTGGAAGTTATTTTCCCGAAAAATGTTGTCATCGGACGTGCAAACGAAGTCTGGACGATATGTTGACCCCATTATTCTTTCTGTATATGGGAAGAATCTCCTCCCTCTGCCAAAGCCGGTCCAAGGATGTGTATTAGACTTCACAGTTGATGGTGCAGCCATGCATGTAGCAATTGCCAAAGAGATCGCCCTATTACACACTGTGGCAATGTTTTGGATGTTTTTTTTTTCCACTTGTGCCTGCCTGGTTGAACAATAAGTACTACATCAGTAACAGAGTCTATACAACCCTCTCAGGCCTTATCTATCAGTAACCAGGTGGCATAATTACTGTTATTCTACGCGATCAAAAACCCCCAACGTCATAAGGGTGATATACTCGGCACAATTTGTGAGGCCAGGAAAGTTGAGGAAACTTTAAACGGTTCCTTGATAAGGAAAAGTAAAAATCTGATAATCCAAAAGGAGAGAATTTTCAGGGATAGGCTATATTTAGCTACTAAAACAGCTTTTTGAGCTCGGAGAATGCTATGAGAGTGGTGTCACCCGAATGTGACATAATAGATGTAGTGCAGAGGCTACAGGTAAAAGCTTTCTGAGTGTAGGGGATGGGTGCTACGCTGGAAAATTATGTAAGCAATTAGTAAGAGATGGGTAAGCAGAGCGTCATAAAACCGCAGTGAAAACTTGCAGTGGTCAGGGACGATAATATTGAAATATCTGGCCTATGCGTCGTCATCACCTTTCTCGTCCAGACCCCCAGTCCGTATATCACACAAAAAATTGGGGTCATTAAAACCATCCCCACTAATAAATTACACTTGCAAGGTTAATGACCATTCTGCTCGCCTTGCTGTGCATGGTGACAACCAACCTCAGAGAAGGCTTGTGGTTCCAGCAGAATACGAAGCAAGTGGTTGAGTGGTTTTCCTTGGTAACGTTAATAAATTTGTCATAAAACCGTTGGTCTGTATGGTTATAGGTCTCTCTAGAAGGTGAGTGGCTTTACCAAAAGCTAGTGGATTCTTGACGTCACGCATGAATGTTGGACAGAAGGATGCTCCTCTTCCGAAGCAGTACATGAATCCTTAACTCCGAGCTGATAACAGCTACCTCCTTATCGCTTCAGTGGTTGGCTTCTACGGTGCTCCATTTTTTCGGGCTCTGATACCAGTCCCCCACGACACGCCGATGACCAAGATCATCTTGAATTCGCTGGTCCTGCTGATCATGAGCTCAGCTTTACCAGTGCTCTCTCGCACATTGGGTGAGTCTGACAGAAGTCAAATGTACGGAATGTCAATTGTGACATGGGTCGTGGAACATGGACCATGAAACGGTCTGTCCATGTATCCACCAATGGTTTTTCCATATCCCCATGTGAGGAGCGTCATATGAACCGTTTGGGTGCGCCAGTGTTGGGGCGTGTAAACACGTAAAAATATAGCGGACGTTTCACCATCGACGCACCTTCCCTGTGGTTCGCAGCTTCGCAGAGTCGGTCTTACGACTGACTGGCGCGTGAATATAAACCACGCGAAACAGCGTACTTGGTATACAAGGAATACAAGGTAACGCTTTACTACAGTTTGCCACCATTCATTGGTGAGGTCAACGATGACATGAGATACGTGTCCTGTTTACGGAAGAAATCTCTTTGCTGGAGTTGAGACTTCTTTCCAGGTTTTCATAAATTCAGAATAATGCAACCTTTGTAGCTCCAGCAATAAGAGGGTTTATTTTTCAGTTTAGTGCTACTGATCTAGTTGGGATAGGGTGATCACCATTAAAATATTAAAACACATCACATAACTGCATGGTTCCACATTTTGTCCCCTCATACTCAATATTGCGGCTTTAATCTGCGTTCTAATTAATGTTTGTGGAAAGATTTTGAATCGATAAATGCAATGTAATATTTTTTAAAAAGTGACATTAAAAATTGAATTGTTTTCTAATAGCTTGTAAGTGGGGCCGCATGATAGACCAGGCAGGAAATGTACGTCTGTCTTGCAGTCTGTGGCGCGCTGTGCTGCCTTGGTTTATTTGCTAATTCTTACGTCAAATCCTCCACTCGAGGCTGGACTGGAGTTATCGTTACTTATTTGGAAATTAGTTTGCACATATTGATAAAGTGAACAAACCTTGAACAAACTATAAATGATGTCGTGTGGTTCATTTTGTATATATTGATAGCCCTAATTAGCCTGTAATTGGCGGTTTAATAAGCTCTGCCTCTACGCAATTTTTTTCCCCAATTCTTATCGTAAGTAGTATACCACTCCCAACAGTCGTGGAGCTGATGATTATTGCCCGGGGTTTCTGAGAGTTTAACGTCCCGTTTGATTTCGTTCCTCTCGTTTTTGTAGAGATTTGTAGAGATTTGTTTGAGCGAGAAAACTGACGCTTTTAATTACTGCAATCCTTTCACAATAATTGGACATATTCATCCTGAGAATGAAAGTGGAGATGTCTTGCAGTAGAACAGAGGCTAGACTTGGACTTGCAAGATCATAAATCTGTCGGGGTTTGGGAGGGGGGGGGGGTTCCTGAGGGTATTCACGTTTCATTTATTTTGGCATTTTTTTCCCCCGTTCGTCAATCCAGGCATTACTAACTTCGACCTGCTCGGAGAGTTTGGACGCTTTTACTCGCTGCACAACGTCTACCTGGTGATAACGTACAACCTGTTGTTTGGGGTCGCGACCTACTACTGCATATTGAACAAGTTCACCACCACGGTACGCGGCACCATCGTCCAGAGGTTCAGAGTCTACGTCCGCACCGTCCGCGACTCCAAGTCAAGGCTTCGAACTCACCTCGAGAACAGCCGCCCGCCGAACGGAGTCACGGTGAGACCAGAGTGAACGCAAAGCAAACGGCAGAGCAAAGACGACGACGAGGTTTCCAGAGATGGAATCGACGTATTGCAGAGTTTATCGATGGTATTTTTAAGAAACAGCTGAAGAGATAAAATAACTTTTTATGTTTTGATGTTATGTACGAAAGAATGATACATTTATTCGACTGAAGATTATTCTCTGAAAGAGATGTCTTCTCTTTTTATGTTATATGTGTGGTATGTGTGTGTGTAGGAGGTGTGGGGCTATGCAAGAATCATAATGACCCTGTATTTGTATTGTTTTAAGAACAATTAGTATTACAGTGAAGCAGGATTGACCACATATTATATGCTAGAGAACTTTTCTTGTTTGCAATGAAATTTTGTCTGTATAATTTGATCCATCCTAGTAGCCATGAGCAGTTTGATGGGGGTAACACCCTCCACCCCCCTTGGGTAAGGTTCCTTTGGACACTTTTGGCAGTTTATAACATTCAATTGAAGTGATACGTCATAGGTGTATATACTTATAGTGGATTTAAAATATGCAAAAAAATTGTTAACATTAAGTGATTTTGTTTTAACATCATTATCTACTGCTGTTCTCGTCATCCCATCCCCTTACCATTGATTCTGCTTGTAAGATCAAAATCGTTTGAAAAAGTTACCGAGGGACCCCCCCCCCCATTCAGTGGTTTTAACAAATCCTAGATAGCACTCTTTGGAAGTTCATCAATCTAAAATATGGAGCGGCCCATTTATTGGTGTACAGACAATTCTACTGCAATTTCTCTCGGTAGCCTTGTGTAACCGAGACCAGCAACCATGCACACGGCGACTTTTAATTTAATGAATCCTTTTATTATCTTGGAAATCAGAACAGTACCTGTGGTAGTGCTTGCATCATTGCTTCCTGAGAGAACTTGGTTTGGAAGTGTAAGAGTGTTTATCGATATATATATATCTGTGATGACTATCAACCGCAGAATATTCGTGGTTATAGGTTAAAAAAAAACAACACTTTCCGATAGCTCATTGTCTGTATGGCCCATCCACTTAATGCTACTTTGACCCCCTATTTTTGGCAGATTAACTTTATAGTTTACCTGGCAATAGCTCACGATTTTGTTTGAACCTATCTGTGTAAAAAGGGAGATTGGTTGTAGACCTTCCACCTATTTCTAAATCCTGGATCTGCAACTGAATGTTTTTGTTCAGTGTCAAAGTTAGAAATTACTGAAGTTTTTAACCTGAAATTTGAATGGTGATGATTATTTGAACCAGTAACAAGACTTTGATGGAGCTTGAACCAAGTCCTGATGGCAGAGTCAAGTTCTCATGCATTGTGCATTTATTCTTGGGAAAGACAAATCTTTCCCTCTACCTGCAGATTCCTCCATTTGTACGGGTAATTAAAAATGAAGGAAGTGACAAGGGAATTTGATCTCCCACAATAAACTACATAATAGAAAGCTCTTCCCCTGACCTTGGCAGCTGATGGTCTTTGCCAAGGCTACTCACTGGTCAGTGAAAGTATATCCAGGGTTTTAATTAACTGCATTCTCTGCAGTATAAATTGGACAATTAGTTATTAACATTACATTGATGGCTTTGTGTAAGTTATTGTGTTTACAGCTCAAATAACTGTTTAACAGTTTTATGCGTTGTCAAAATCGTTCCCCTTCAAGATTGCAGTCTCACTCGAGAATCGGGAGGTGCGATCCGGCAGTGCGGCCGACGATCGATCTCCGCATTGTGGACGGCACCTGTCCTTCTCAGTCTTCGTGTAGCTAGCTATGGCAAACCCCGCTGAAATTTCCTTCTGTACTTTGTTGTCCCGTCCTTTGGTCGCATTATTGGTGTAATATTTAATATAAAAAAAATCAAGTTCCAAGTGTGTGACAATTCATCTAACACCCCCCCAAAAAAAAGTAATTCCCACGTACGTCATCATCGACGTGCTTTGGACGTAGCGTAGTCTGTATCTAGTTGCAATTTCTACAGTTTTATATCCAATTCAGCCTTTGAGTTCAATTTTGAGAGAAAAACAAATTTGAATGGTGGGGATTTGGTAAACTGATTTGAATCAACATATTCAGTTGTAGGCCTATATGCTTCGATGCAAGACCATCTCAAATATAGGATACATATGCGAGTATGTATAAGTTAGGAGTATATGGAAGTATGCACATGTAGATATACTATATTTGAGGTGAAGTCAATTTCATGAAGTGCACACCACATTTTCAGTATATACTTCATGTAAGATCTGCCACCTCAAATATAGGATACATGTGAAGTACATACCATATTTTCCTGTGTATACTAGCAATAGTGATCATTAATAGTAATGGCCTTTTTTATTTTTTGAAAAGATGTATTATTTGATTTCCCTCCTACACGCAACCTTCTTCATTCCAAGGTTGTTTGCCAGGCCTGATCAATCAGTCACGATGCTGCTGCTATATTGCTATGACTTTTATCATATAAACATGCTGTTTTGAATTTCTGATTTTTCCAAGGGTATGTACCATGTAAGAGTTGTAAGATTCGACTCCAGGACTCGAGACAAATTTTTTGGTCGTTAGTCTGACTCGACTCACGGTTACTACTATTGTCAAAGGCAAGTTAATTGCAAGTCGACCACCAATTAACATACTTTAGTGAAAGTGACTGATGGTGGCAGAACTCGACTGCTTCGTGGCTCGACTTGGAAGTGCGTAAGGACACGCGATCATGAGAATTCACTACAAAGGCGAGTCTTAATTAACGCCCGGGAGGCGTGTCTTAATTGAGACTCGATATTCAACATGTAGTACGCTGGACCAACCTGTGCACCATAAAGTCGGACCAAATCCATCTAAGTTCCTGGCATCTGAGGAGTGTCGAATTAACGGATTAGCTTGGAACGTGGTGGTACACTAGCATACGAAACCATCGATGCAGGACCTAGCTTCCCAATGACGATCCGGCGACAGGCAGTGAATTTAATAGGCTGGATGAGGATTTCAGACCCTTGAAATCTTTGATGGAGATGTTTTGTTAATTCAGACTGAGGACCATGAGTGAATTATATGCCACTTAAACAAATCCCATCTGTGATTTGAATGCTATAGACACCATGTTGCAATATCTGCTGCCCAGACTAGATTGGTAATGAATTTCTAATTTTGTTTCTAGCACTGTACTTGTTCATCATAAAGCAAAAAATGTAATAAGTATCATGGTAAAGATGGAGGTAATTTTATGCAAGAATTGGGTGTAATACTTCCATGTAAGACCACCTCAAGTATGATATATAATACATTTGTATGTATATACTAGGCTAGTAATACTATTATCTACCTGCACATATACTGGTATATTTGAAGTGGTCTTACGTTACACATATTGCCAGCAGGGAAGGCTTGTGATATGTTTATAGGAGAAATTTGAACTATCGCTAGGCAGCTGAATGAGGTTACATATCATACTGTATAGTTTCCATTCATTGTATAAAATGTTTCAGGTGCCGAGTTGGAAAAGTTTTGTTACCGTCCCAAATTTATTTAATCTATCGTTTCTCTCGGTCATTGTTTATTCGCTAACGATCATTTAAATATTACCTATAAAATCATCCCTGTACATATTTGGTAAGTATATACTTCACATGTCAAAGACCACCTCAGATGTAGTATAATGCTATATTTCCAAAATGATCGGGAAATAAGAAATAACTACTGCGCACAAACTTTTTTATATTATTTTGCTACGAATTGTGCAGTATTTTAGCTGAATAAAGCGCGGGGTAGAAATATAGTTTGGATATAGTTACTGTTGGAACTTTGAAGTTTCCTTTGAAAAAAGTAGGAGGCTAAATCCACCGGCATTTCTGCCATGTATCCATGAATATGTATGTATAGGCTAGAAGTTGGCTGCATACAAATGTACATAATTATATACTACATTTAAGGTAGTCTTACATGAAAAGTACATACATACCACCTTTTCTTATCTGTTTGATTATACGTGTTTCTTACGATTAAATTGGACTCGTGCTATATAATTAAGTTCCATTTTGTTGGTATTTTATCCTCCAAGTGATCGGACTTACTTTTACCTATCTATGTAGATGATTTTGCTTATCGTTGTGACATTATACCACTGGAAGGTTAATTTTTTTTTTCCAGGCGGGGAGATGAAATGTGTAGATGATAATTTGCATGTGGTTCAAACCATAATTCAGTATTCAGCGTTGTGTTTGTATAGCACTCAAGTGTACAGACGACTCCCGTTGTAATAAAACGTAATTGTAACGTGTCGGCGTGTTTCGGGACTCTTTTCTCGACGAGGTGTACATGGGCAACGAACGGGAAAGGGGGAGGAGCGTGGGTGGGTGGTTGGGGGAAAATATTTACACTTTTGCTTTCAAGGAGTAACCACGGTTTGGTTCAATGGCTCTTTACGATTCCTAGAAAGGCACTCCAGATGGTTTTTCACCATTCATAGCCATGAAGAAGTTGCAAGGTAGGAAACCCCCCGGGGGCTACCCCAACTAAGCCCAGGCTAACTTGCAGCCTATGACAAATAATCTCTGCGCTCTGTCGCGTAACCAATCCCGAATCCAGTCCAGAATTGCTGGCCATCGTTACCAAGATCCAATCGGCGCAAAGTAACAAACGAACGTTCGTGAGGGACCTTTTTTCAAAAGGCTTTGTGGAAATTTAAGGAAATGACAGTCCTACAAAGGCAGGTGGTGGAGGAGATCTGATATATTGACAAAACATCGGAGTAGATAACAAATACGGTAGCAAGACACATACGACTTAATATATACCACATGATATAATTTGCATGCACTTTAGTTCGCTTAGAAAGCCCAAGACAGTTTTTCATTCGAAGGAAATTGGTGGCAAATGGGGTGGATGGTGAAGAAATCCCTTCCAAAACAAACCTCCAACAATAAGTAATAGGGTTCTTGTTAACTCACACCTACATATGAAAAATACGTTGGTCAATGAAATTCTCACGTCTACATAATCAAAACGAAAAAGTTATTGAATCGTGCGTTTCAGATAATCGTTTAGGAATAGGTCACGTCTAACCCACTTTATCATTCCTCCAAACTGTTGCAACGCACCGTCGGGTAAACATTTGTAAGCCTTTCGAGCAATAACCATATCTCGTGATGAATGCGACAGGAGCGTGGCCCATCGTAGGTTCCTGAAACGTGAATACGACGACATACCTGAGATTATCGTAGGCAGCAATATCTAACATACCGTGTACCATGTAATCGAATAAATAGAATAACTAAACCACAAAACAGTGACATCATGCGAAAAACAAAAAACATTAACGCCAGCTGCAGGTTACATTTTGGCAGCGATTCCTCACCGTGATAGAGATGCGTAAGTAAAGTCTAGATAGCTTCCCCCCCCTCGCCCATCAACTAATTTTTTCTTTGCGAAAGAAATTTACATACAAAACATCCAGTCCTATGACGATCACCGGCACCAAGCCTTCCCTGAATGCGCCGAGTAGGTAAAACAGGAACCTGTACTTGGTGGGTAGCTCCACCAGACGGACCGAGTGCACCAGGCAGACGGCCGCTACAGCGAGCACCGCTGTAGCGGTGGGTCCCCTGGACACCTCCGAGGCCTTAGAATGCCTCATGTAACGCCGCGCCAACCCGGTGAAGAAGAGACTTCCGATGTCCCTGGACACGGCGTAAAATGGCGTCGTGTTCAAGTGGACCCAGGCTTTCTCGGCGCACCACTTTGTGGCCAGGGCTATGGACCAATCGGGTTCGAGGTTCATGAGGAACATGAAGAAGTACTGGTAGAAGACGGCTTGGAGGAGAAACATGGTCCCTGTGAGGTAGTTGAGAAGGGTGAAGGTGTGGACCGGCATCTGCCATATCAGATAGCCGATTAATACACCTGAAAGATGGCGATAAAAGTGGAAAGTGAAAATATGACGTGTGAAACATGCGAACGTCCTACGAACCACCTATGGAAGTTTGTTCCAGACGGTCGCTTATTTTTTTTTAAATCGATTAAAAAATTTAAACAAATTAAAAAAAACATGGACATAAAAATGAAATATAAATATTAAAAAAAAAAACATGAACACACCCAAGTCTTTTGCTTAGCAGAACATGTTACCATCAAAGTCACAAAACTGCACCTGATCAAGCTTGAGTTTGTGATCCACTTTTAATCATAAGGCCAACCACGAACAACTCCTAACAGTCTCCTCTGATAGCGAGAGTATACGAATCCTCCCATTTTGCCAAAAATAAAAAATGGAGAAAAAAAACCCCACAAAACTGTGGCTTCTCTACAAAGGGAACTTTCAGATATCCTCCAACGGGCTAACTGCACCATCCACTTACCGACTATTAATCCTAGGACTACTTGGTTAGGGAAGTGTGCAGCGGTGAACACCCTCCCAACTCCCACAGAGAGCATGAATACACTGTACAACGACCAGAGAAGTAGATCCACCATAGATGAAAGGTCACCACCGGCCTTCTGCCTTGAGGCTCTCAACTCGGTTAAGATTGCCTTGGTGAGAATGAACCATACGGAAGATGTGACCATCATATGTCCCGATGGACTACCTGAAGAGAAATACATTTCCAGTGTTTTGTTTCGTTTCTTTCTATTCTGTTTTTGGGGGATATATAAGTATTTTTTAATTGCTATAAACAGAAACAAGTTTCAGGCTCATCTTGAACAAATATTATGTTACTTAAATATTTATATATTACCATATAGGGTAAAGACAATACTTTTTCTGATAAACTAAATAGGATATATCAGGGATTTTCATCTAAGAGCACTGTGTTTTTAAAATAAATATAATTAATTTAAAGTTATCTAGAATGGATCATGACGTACGACATTTATTATGACAACATGGTTTTTCCTCGACTGGTGTCATTTTATAACAGCTCTACCAAAAGAATATTGTTTTTGCAGATGTTTATTGTTAGTTAGCTTGACTTTGCTATTTAAAGAGAAGTTTAATCACTTTAAGTGAGGTCAAGGTCATGTGAAACATGGAACAAGTTTAGTAGCAATCTTTGGCGAGAATTACTAGTCTCAAAATCTATCCACTTGTGTCTAGAGACAATCATCGCCGAGAGGTTATGACTATACTGCATCGTTTGATTAGGTGTGATTGTCCGTCACAATCTCGTAAAACAGACGAGTAATTCGTTCGTTTAACATGACTGCATGATGCTGTGCTTTATAAAAACAAGAGAGAGACATTCCTCAGTTTATTTTGGAATTTTCACCCCATACCGAAAACCGTTAAAATTTACAACCACTCGGAACGACAACGATTTTACACTGCCTAATATCTTAAATTATTTTGGGATCTTTGAACCTCAAGTCGAGGACCGAGGCTTCTTCCCCCTTGAACGAAGCTAGAACAAGTTCAAAATTGAAAATTATGGTGCTGCTCGATGGTGCTAACGATGGTGTTCCAAAATGACGAGAGGTTTTTCTTTGCATTCGTTTAAATTGCTCTGCCTCGTATTTGGAGAGAAATAGCTAACCTCTCAAGTAGAAATTGGGGACCCAGGTAAGTAGGACCACTGGGGGTGTCGTTTCCATAGTCAAGCCAGTCGTACCTGTTCGGAACTTGGTAGTGCGATGTACGGGGAATAGGATCGGAAGCCATTTTTAATTGACATTTGGTAAATTCACAGTTTAGCTGAACACATCTGTATCGCCATACGCTGGATTAGACATTTGATCTAGGTCGCAACAAGTACAACAGTGTTTATATTCGGGTGCATTTGTGTGCTTATATATTTGCTAGAGATGGTCGTAAGACTGTCGCAAGTAGTAAATTTGTACCCGGAAGCCATCCCCAGAGGGGTACCTGACATGTCTAGCGCGATATCATGTGTGTGCATCTTGCTAGATAACATTATTAGGCTTATAGTATCAAAGTTCTTCCATCCACATTGTCCCTCCTATAGACTGATCAAAATATCACAGTTTGCTTAACTTCCTGGTAGGTTTTTGTTTACAAAAAAATATTCAATTATATATTTAGGTTCAATTATCCTAGGGAAAGCTGCTGTGTCTGTGAAACCGAATGTACGTTTGCTTCTCACACAGCAGTGCTACTTGACAACATCGGTACAAAGCAAATGCACAAGCCACTAACGGAGATGTACGGTAACAGTTGGCCTATATCCACACGTTAGTTGCGTAGCCATGGTGGACGCATTAGAACATCGTTGGTACTAATGCTGCTTCATCACTTTTTGGACAAAATGAATATCATCATCTCGTAATAAAGCCCGAACTTAAAATAGCAGAGCAGTCACAGTTTAAAAGAAAATTGACCAAATTCTAGGCGAGATTTAACGTTACGTTAATTCCTGTGAAAGTACATGAGAAAAGGCCTAGCCTTATGAGTGTCCATATATGTACACATAGAGTGTGAGTGTGGCGTAGCGGTTTGAGTGTCCGCTTCTTTGCCCAAAGGTCGCCGGTTCGATCCCCAGGCGTGACTTGTTCA
>JAODAG010294110.1:0-12302 GCA_027574785.1 Orphnurgus asper | reverse complement strand
ATATCTAGATACATATATCTAGATACATATATCTAGATACATATATCTAGATACATATATCTAGATACATATATCTAGATACATATATCTATTGACCTGCTAGCAAAACAAGTCTAGCCTGGGGCTTGTATGCACCTGCCTTCCCCCATCCATCTCAGCAGGAACTCTGAAAGGTGGCTTTGAAAAACACTTCAGTAACCTAATTATCGTCACATTCTCCCTAGCTGACTTCCCAAGCTGGAGCGATTCAGTACCAAACAAGAGTGCCGAAGAGACGCGATCCTTCTCCCCCAGTCGATCGGAAATTTTCTGTCGGTAGTAGAGAATGACTTCAGCATGTGGATGAATAAAATGTGTTTTCTTTCTTTCTTTTCCTGGGGATTGAATGTTACAGCCCCCAGATTGGCAGCTATAACATATACAAATACTGGAAGAATTGAAGGTTCGAGATGGTTGTTATCACAACGACTGTCAGTGTCACGCTGAGAGGGTAAACTTGGAACAGATTTTCTAGCTCTCCTTTTAGCAGGCATGCTACGTTTGGCGACAAGGGTGCCTGTACAAAACTGTCGGGAACCATTCAGTGTTTAAAAGGAACCCAATCAAGCTTGTCAGACGAGAGTCCGCGGGCTAATTAATCAAACTCCTAAATGGTTATAGTACAATATGCTGGCAGTGCAGCGGTCTCGTCCAAATGTTGTGACACATTCAATGTCGAGGGAAGGAAGGGAAGGTTGACTTTGCGTTGGTTTTGAGGAAAGAGGTATTAATTGAACGGTGGTAAAAGAGGATTGTTATGTGGGTAAAGATGCAGCGTTTCAAAATTTGTCTGGATCATTTTACTCCTTTCAGTCTATAAATGTCATTCTCATTTGGGGAATGATGGGTCATTATGATTAGCATGCAAAATACTAAACTTTAATTTCTTGTCAAAAACATCTTGTCCCTAAGATTTTTTGTAAATTATTGTACACCCAACATAGAATCCCTGCGTTGATGAGTTCCGTATCGGGACAGACAGAGGAACACCTGCTCATACATATATGCATATAAATGCTATTTAGTAAACTTGGTCACTTAGCCAGTGTAACTGTGTGGTCTTCCACCTGTCGTCGGTTCCTTGTTGTTTTGTCCAAAGGAAAGCTGCAAGATTCACACCAGTTTTGTCTTTAGGCGAACAGCATACACGAAATTAGCCTAATTTTGTTGAAAGCCCGCTCCCTAACGAATGAGGTATCGGATTCCTCGTTGACTTTGGCTTGTTGTGGTCGCTGTGATTTCCAATCAAATTCACTGGTCAAAGGTATCTCGTGGTGTCTGAGAGGTTTCAACCCAGTAGGGGGGGGGGTTGGTGTCTGAATAATTTTAAAGATCTGAATTTGTGACTGTTACTATGATGGATGAATTTGATTTATGATGTACAGTTTCATTGAAAGAATGGTGGTGCGTTTATTCTTAATAGTGAAAGGCTCTTTGTTGACTTTTGCAACAATACTGGGATGATACTCCACATAATTCCAGATTTTAAACTCGTCTGTCTCAAAACCGTCATATAAATAAAGTTTCAGTGGATGAACTCTCTGTCTCCTCTGGTAATAGTTAGTCTCTTAGCAGGTCCAGGGGGTCATTGGTCTCAGTCTATGCAGATACCCAGATCTGGTTGGCAGGCCTTTAAGATCGTGTTTACATAGCAAGTATTTATTGAAATACTAATGGGTTATCTGTATCAGGAAGACTTCTGTAATCAAGAACTGGAGTGTATTTTTGATAGGCTATGTACTACTTCGTGTATAAGACTACCTCAAATATAGTGTATGTATACTGAGGTGGTCTATATAACCATATTTGTTTACCCTTTTATATAATGATGCTCGCATGTTTTACCGACTAGGAACAAGCCGTTGTTTTCTTCTTCAATAAAGACTTGTGTTGTCGTTATTTACTTGTTTATCTTACGTTCAATGTAATCAATGTTTCTAGCAAATGGCGACAATAAAAATGCTTGTAGGCTCATTCTCACGAGAGCGCTGCGTGGCAAAAACTCCTGCCACCCAATAATACCTTGTTTTAGATCCGAGAAGATAGTGCGTATCGAGGTTTGTGGGTTGACAAGTGTGCAACCCCCTTGGACCGTAATGAGATACCAAGAATGGGCCGTGGTGGGGGATGTGCATCTTAAATTTGCTACTTGGGCTTGTTATCTGCCTGGATCTTCTAAGCTGAAGGTCCATTATGTCAAATGAGTTGATTTTAATTGGCAGAGAGCATCTAGGTTTTTGGATTAGAATTTGTAGTGTACTGATGAGAGCTGCCACAATGTAGGTAACTATAAAGAGCACAATATCGGTAATATAAGACCACTGAGCATTTGAACCAAAGAACGACAATTACAGAAGATTGGAATAGGACTTCAATATTTGTGGTATTGGTAAAGGATTTAAATTAAAAGGACTACAGTTACCAATTTTCTTGCATAGTTAAGTTGAAGGAACATTTTGAGGGAAAGAGAATACATCGGCAGTACAAACCTCGATCGTTAAAATAATTCAAAAGTGCTCCTTTATTGTTAATAAGATGAATTATTAAAGACAAAGATGATTGATGAGAACTTGCGGATGGAAATGCCTTCTCATTTTCTGACATAGAAAACAAAATTACTGCATTGCTCTAAAGGAGGAAATTTGTTAGTTAAAGATTGCTGCAAGTTAACATTAAAAAAAAGCAAACAGAATGTTCAATTCCGGACGCTTCAAAGATTTATTTAGTTCTGGTAAAAGTGAAGTAAAAAATGTCTACATCATTGCCTTACCATTCTAACAGTATGAATGATACAGAGTAATGGACAGATGCATCATTATTATACCCAGTGTGATTGAAATTGTTGGCATACCTTTTAATATTTGCACTGTGAAGAAATGGGAAGAATGATGTACACCTGTTGACTAGGTTTGGTTGCATTGGTGGGAAAGCCACAGTGATGATTCTGTCAAGTTTGCTGTAAACTCAAGGGCACATACCACAGCTAGTTAGCTTGCCTTATCAAAACTGACAATTTGAGGCTGTTTTTTTTGGAATTTTGCATGTGAATTTAAAAAAACAAATAATTGAAGAAAGTTTATACAATTCTGTTTGGTTCCTACTGTACTGGTTCTTGTGGTTGTTGGTATTGTAATGTAGTCCATGGTATACTCTGTGAATTTAGGTTAGAATATAATATATCTCTGTAGGAGGTAGAGGTTTATGAAAGTGTTTCAAATTTAAATAATACCAGTTATAATTGGGTCTTAAAATTATTGCTTACAGATTGATAAAAAATGGTCTTGATGCTTATAATGATGAAAGTATGATGATGGTTAATCTCCCAATTACTACTATACTGTTCTGTAGACAATTTTGAGATTTACCAAAATTTGTGTGATTCAACCCAAATTCGAAACATGACACTGCTTGGTAGAAATTAATATATATATCCCCATACTTTGTTTGCTGCATCGGTCAGTGGTAGCTTCGCTGTTCGCTGTTTGGCACTTCCAGAGTGTCTCGATGGAAACGATTGTCTTCTGATATCGCGGGCGAAATCAGAATGCGAGGAAATCTCGTTGTCCAAACATACAGCAGGAATATTTACCGTTACTGACCATCTCTTCTGGCTCCAGTCTGTCTGCCGCTGAACTTCCTGACTGACCGTTCTCGACTTTTGATGGCCGTCTCTGGAAGTCCGGGCGTCAGAAATGCGCTGGCCGATGAGAAAGTCGAGCGGGGAAATGTCATTTTGGAGAGGGTAAATTGCTGTCCATGCAATAAACGTAAAGAAGAGGTTGCATTATCCTAGAAGCCATTACGAGGAACAGTGGGAAGGTAATAAAAACAAACTCAACAAGCAAAAAAAACCCAAAATATATTTGGAGGTTGGTGGCATATATACATACATACATATACATACATGCATGGCCTGTTTGGCAGATTGCCTTTTTTGGATGGTATGGAGAAGTGAACGACGATAGGCGCTGTTGGGGGAAGATTGTTTGAGTTTTAAAAACAAAAATAAGCGCCATTGGCTCGAAAAGACTTTCTGGTCTGTTATGAATTGGCAGCTGATACACATCATTGTAAGATATGTGTATGTGTAATTAAAAAAAATCATACAATAAACTTCTGATATGAAAAACACTGTATCATGTAATATACATGTATACAATACAGTTTTTGTTGTTGACATTTTGTTATTACCATACCAGCATGCCACTGAAATACACAACAAGGAATGAAGCCATGTACTCTTGTTTGTATTTCAAACTCAATTGGCTGCTTTAAATAAAGAAAAAAAAAAGTAAAGTACACAAAGAGGGAATTCCCCTGAATATAATAAAGAGCCTAGGACAATGCGGCTAGTTATATTTAATAGTATATAGTTTGCCTGCTTGCCATTTGTACAGCCCCATTATGCTATTGGCAGCAAAATCCACATACACCTTTATACACCATCGTCTCCTAAGACACCTGCACATATACTGGGTCAGCGTTGTTGGGAGAATGGCCGACATCCAAATTGATACATTCCAAACATCGGTCCGACACCGTTTCCAATAAAAGTGAACAGGAATGGACCAGACTGATAGTGTGTCAATGTACCATATACCTTTTCACTATCACTTTTTAGAATATTAACATGATAAATTGAGTCACCTCTACCCATTTCCCACCCACCTGCACACACCCCTCCTCCTACCACAATTACACAATCCCCCTCCCCCCGGGCCACCTTCCACCCTGTACTCATACCCACTGTTTTATTATCTATTACATGTTGAATTTGATAATATTTCCAGTCAGACAGTCCCAAATTATAAATTCCATATGGGTTCAGCAGTTGCACAACCATAGCAGACTATTGCAACATAGCTAAGGCAGGATAATACAGTACGTTGGTAATTTTATGGTAAACTATTTGAAAGCTAAGTTTGGAAGTGACATACACCTACAACGATGAATTTACTACTATATGATCAAGATACCAATTTTGGCAGTGGAAAAACTGGTAGCTCCAGAACAATTTTATTGGGGCCAATTCAGGATCAGGAGTGCCTGGGGGGAGGGTGTCCTGGGAAGGGTCTAAGCGAAGGAGAAAGAAACAAGTACGGCTGCTGAGATGCAAAATGGTGCAATATTTTGCAACCTTTGAAATAAAGTTACTCATATCTTACGGGATGATGAAACTATAATTTCCCTCCCCCCAACATTTTCGTCTGGGGGTCAGCTCCCCATGTCTCCAATGACTTGAGCCAATGATATTGGCCAATACCAATGCAAACTGGTTATCAGTCAACACTATAATTACCAAGATACCAAGTACTTAAGTGAAAATGTTTAGACTGATACATTGAGGAACGGACACTTAATGGGAAGGAGGGGTGTGTTATTGTAATTTCAAAACTATTTGTAAAAAATAAAACAAATTGTAACATTTTTGTGAAGAAAAAAAAAGAAAAAAGAAAAAAGAAAAAAAAAAGAAAAAAGAAAAAAAAAAGAGGTCAGTATAAAAAGTCCATCACCATTGTAAGTTATTGCAGAAATGTAAAAGAAACAGATCTTTGTATGGCAGAATCCTGGAAAAACAATGGAAAAATACAAACAAACTCAAAAAGACACTCACATTGACGGGTGTCCTCATGACGACTCCCCCTACAATCTCAGTACGGTAGCTCAGTTGATCTGACTTAGCATCTCCGATACTGTGGGATGGTGACTTGGACGGCACCTAGAAGAAAAAAAACACACAAGGGAAAATTTTACGAGACGTACCTGGAATACTTGGTAGACGCCCAAATTTTGAAACATTTAACTTACCGGAATCGTTGCCGCTCGGACAGAACGTTTATTTCAGATCCCGGAAGAACTTTATTTTATCCCTCGGATCACGAGATGTACGAATCAAGTCCAGGAATTGCGGTATGTGTCTATCGCGGACTTTAGCTCGACTCTTTTCGGTATCACTGACTTGGACTACCCTGGAGCTTGGCGAGACACGAGGGTAATTATTGGTGGTAGAAACTTGCCAAAAGATGTTAGTAAATATAGTACATTGGTAAGGTAAGGTTTGGTAAGGTGAAATAAGAGCTAAGCTAAGTAGTGCTAAGCTAAACTTAAGGTAAGATAAGGTAACAAAAAAAAAACTTACTGTGACTTTGCAAGCATTAGTTATTTTAAGTATCCAATCATCCTTTTCCATTTGAGTGTCCGCCTGGAAATAGTGATCTCTCTCTGGCGTTGATATTACTATTTGAGAAATATATACACGTTGAAGAAACATTGAACTAATGTACAGAAGAAATATATAACCAATGTAAAACATGTGAGTACTATGGTGAGCATTATGGTAGCTGTGCAGATGTTTTAGCAAGAAATGATTCTTCTCATAATACGAGCGTTCCAAGTCAATACGTACATTATCCCAATAATCATGATTGAAAATGCGACGAACCTCACAAAATGTATCAAGAGAAAACCATTACATGCGAGTATAGCTGGGATTTGTCGATGCTCAATGTACATTATCAGCTGATAATTCTCGCAGAATCTAAAAGCGGGGGAGAGGGTTGCCAACCTGCAAAGCCTTTCTTTAAAGAAATATAAAATTAGCATTGATTCCCAACTTTTTGATTGAATTAATAATAAACTTCAAACCCTCCCCCTCCCCTCCCACAATATAACGATTAAATACTTTACGCTGTATGTGTCTTAAAAATACGAGTTACACTTGCGGAGTTATGCTATGCATGGGGAGGGGGGATTTAAAATCACGTTCGGGTGCCCATTGCTCTGTACCATCTGCTATTTCCCCACCAACCAATTATTCCCCAACCACCGCCCTCCCCCCCCCTCTGCAGGGGCACACTGGCCCAGGAAGCATTGTTAATTGTTCTTTACTATTACTTAGTATAATTATTATTATAAATTATTATTATCAACTCACCAAAGCAAAGTTCGACTTTCGGTCTCTGTTTAGATCCATCTCTGGCCTGCGAGAGATATGTCATAAATATGAGATGTCTGGCAGTCTTCAAAAGAAGAGTTTGTTTTTTGGAAAAGATTTCCTTTCTCCACATTTGTCAAAATGGGAGAGAAATTCCATGGCAATGTGTGATGGACCATCCTAGAAACTTCCCTTGGCATATTCTTTCCAAAATTAACGGTTACTTAGGTAAGAATTTCTGAAAAAAGTTTACTATGGTAAGCCTTACGCTATGATTGTAGGGGGGGGGGGGTAAAATGTCCTATTCAACTGCTTGTCAAAGGATACATTTTCAAAAATTGCTCAGGTGCCTGTTTTCATCTGGTAGAAAAGAACTAAGGAACCCCTAATGCACAACATACCCTAGAAAAAGGACGGCCGTAAATAACTCATTATGTAGGAATATACATTTTGGAGGTTATTAATAGGGGTAGTGGGCTGCAAGATCCACCCTTCCTAAAGAGACACCTTACTATCAGATCAGTGGAGGAGATAAATACCCCCTATTTTAACACACTTTATCCACTGTTCCTTGACATCTCAGACATATGTGGCTTGCACTGACAGTTTACTACAAGATGTGTTTACATCTCGTGATTCTACTAGAGTTGATCCAATTTTTGAAGCCTTCCTAGACCAGGAGGAGAGAGCGTGGCCCTGCGGTCTCAGTGTTCGCTTCTCGGTCCAAAAGATTCCTGGTTCGATCCCCAGGCGTGACTTGTTCAGCACAGCTGCTTTGCAGTGGTGATGAGTTCATTTTGCCAATGTCCTTAGTGACTTTGGATTTCAGATGTGTCGAAATACCATCATTGCTCAGCTGCAGTGCAGTGGTGATGAACAGGTTGCTCCCACTCGGTCTTCGAGAAAGATGGTCGAGGATCAAGGTACACTCGCGTCTGTTGGATGGCGACGTTCAATGGTGGTCCAGGGAGTACGGTGGGATGGCTGGTTACATGCCTGCCTCTTCTTAACATTGGTCGAAAATGAAAAGGCTTGTTAAAGCCGGTGTTCATCCACCGCTCACAGAGGGACAGGGTCTCTCCTATGGGCCTAAGATGATTCCTAACCTATACTACACTTTACTATTCTAAACTAATCTGAAGGCTAGGAACTTATACTTGCCAAAACACACCAATCTTAATATTCCTTGAAATTCTTGCAAACTATTGATACGATTAATTTGACCTGAGGAAGGACTGAAATGGAATCTGAAGGCTTGTCTCATATACTAGATTTATTCATAATATAAAGTTGGTTAATATGGTAACATAACGTTGGTCGCATGACTCTTTTTATTGTCTTCGTACTAACACGTGGTACGTCACATCATGAATTCCAGATTAAACTCTAGAACTGACTTACATTTGAAATGACGGATAAATTGATTCGCATCAATGGCGGGGAACCTTTTGGTAAATTCTGTACGGGAAGAAAAACACCAAATGGATTAACTCAATAAAATAGTTCAACTATAGCAATTCGACTACCATCGTCAGTATTACGATATACCACTATTGTACCATACTGCTTACCCTCCAACCTACTCACATACCTTCCAAACTATCCATATACCATACCTACCCATTTACACCCTCCAATCTACCCATATCCCATCCAATCTACCCCCCCTCCGCATATACCCTCCAGCCTACACATAATACTCATATATGCAAGGCATCTTTAACGTCATATCTAGCAGAAAATTACAAGCTACAACCAGCTCACTCTCTTCATCAAAAAATACCTCGAGACTGTCATGGTGCAGTGGTTCACGCTGTACACAATGACGTTTTGACTTGGCATTTTTAATAACGTCCTTGATGTGGGCGCTTCATACAGGACTGGGGTATGAGTACGACTAGGAGCCATTTTGAAGAGGATTATTTCAATATAATGACCTCAACCGACCCATAGGAGAAGCATTTTGAGTACTTTCATACGACCCCAATCGACCTCAAAGTGAACATTGTCCAAGAATTTCTTATTGGAAACTATTAACTATTTACTATATTTCCCTAAAACATAGTGGTTTGGATATTCACTAGCAGACTATCCTTATAGATCTGCGCAGCGATTACTGTATGCACACACACAAACGGAACAATGAACCTAAACTATTCATATGAAAGTTTTTGACACACTTGATCATACCATAATCTATTGTATTATGGAACTGTAGCAATGTAACAGGAAACAATGGATTTATGTCAACATCACTCGTTCCCAAAATGTTGCATAGTTAATGTCTCTACAGGGGGATCTGAATGGGTTATTTTTTTTGGGGGGGGGAGGCATTATAATCTTTCATCAGCTAGGCAGGGTAATGAAGCAGTTAGGAAGGGTAACTGGATAGTAGGAATTAGTGATTAGGCATAATTTCATGTTTCTTCATACATATATAGTGGTTAGGCTCTATAAATGGTTGGTTAGAACCTCATTTGGAGTATGCTGTGCAATCATGGAATCCATAGTTTTCAAAGGATAGACAGAGAAGGGCTACTAGGCATGTAAGTTCAACAAGGTCTTTCGTATATATGTCAAAGGTTGAAGTATCTTAATTTAACTTCTATTGAGCTTAGGCGACTTCGTTGTAAGCTACTTCAAGTTTTCAAAATTGTTCATGGTTTTGATGCGATGTAGGTTAGATGCTAGAAAGAATTTCATCTCACAGAGAGTTGTAGATGAGTGAAATAGTCTGATGAGTTTCTGCTAAATTTTGTTTCTGCTAAATTTGATGTACTGTAAAGCTCTTTTGTGTAGCATTTGACACTGAAATCAGCATAGCAGCAGCCACATTAGGGCTACCTTCCCCTTACAGTGAAGCAGCAAAATCATTGTTTATTGACAGTTTACTTCATGTTGATTCAGGATTACATTCTGACCAGCCCTATTTACTTAACAAGAGGATTATCTGGTAAGACTGGGCAGAGGAAAACCACAATTTGACATGCATTCATGCGTGAATTGTACCAAGGTATATTGAGGACTGTATGCTGTAGTGCTAACTCAGTGTATGCAAAGGGAGTTGTACAGGCCGTGATTATGCATACAATTATGGTGTACCGTAGGCCTATATGCACCATTATATGATCGTGGTCAGGAGCAGTGGCTGATTTTGATGTTGATAGATCTTAGCCTTTTTCAAAGTCGCTTTTAATGAAACTTCACTCCAATATAGAAAACCCCCAGAAATGATTCCTTACAAACAATGTTTTTACGACAAAGTTCGCATTTGTTATGTGGTCTGTATCAAATTTAGCGTGCCGGAATTCCCAGCTTAAATGTATTACAAACACCGTGGCATTCTAACGTGGAAACAACCCAGAATGTCAATTGCGTTTTCACCGCACGTGGTGATGTGATATTATTTCGAAGAATAACAATATCCAATCACGGTTTGTTTAGCGGTCATGGCAGGGCTCGAATGGTCCCCCTTCCTCTTACCAGGGGGCCCTACAATCCTCACAGTTGGACCGGAACATAGCAGGAACACGTTCCCCTATTAATGAAGGCTCGAAGGAATTCGAACCTGCTCTTCCATGAATTCCTGACAAGGAATTTGAAAAAAACCTCAACCTTAAAAGGAATCGCATTCCAGAAGAGAACCCCAGAAATGATCCAGGGAGGTGGTGGTACTCCCTCGACGATCAAGTCAAAGACCTTGGGCCTCACATGTACCTGTGTAAGTTCTACTAACAATATACCTACTGCAATGCTGCATTGAGTATAACACGGCAATCAAGAACGTGGTCGTACCCGCAAAGGAATGGGACCGGTGGGTGGGTGATTTTACAGTGCACTACTCACCAGTGAAGAAGTGTAATGGTCATCCATGACAATTAAACATTCTGTCGGACAACCAATTCCTGGTAAAGGTTATTTGTTAGGTCATCCTTCGGACGACCAGCTATTTTCTCTATATTTCTATAACCCTTATGGCTGACTTATAAGTAATGAAACGTTTATGTTTACTGCTCCTTTTAACCCATAAAAACTATATTTGTTATCCAAGACCAATGTATTCTCAGTAATATTCCAGTCATATATGCCATCTCTTCATAAAAGAAACTATAGCGCCAATTGCTCAGGTAATTTGGCCAGACATGTGCAGCTGACAATCTAGGCCTTCCGCTAAGTTCACTAAATCTAGGTCATTTAGGTCATCCAGGGTATTTCTCGGAATTTACCCAAAAGTAACACAAGATACTGTAACTTTTGTTCCTGGTTGGATGGAAAGTAATTTTGGGAGGTTGGGTTGGTTATCTGAAGGTTGGTTATCCTGATGCACCAAGGACGTTTTTTTTTAAAGGAGTAAACCCAAGAGTCACAAACTTATAGCATGCTCTTAGTTTAAGAAACAAAACCTCCTGTTAGGTGGTTTGAGTGTACTTTTTAATAAGTAAAGCGAATAGTAAGTTTTGGTTCTTTTGACCAACTTAGATCCGTTTCTGCTCTCATGCTCTAACAGCGGAGCTTCATCAGTAGTAAGCCATGAAGATTTTATATGCGGCTGTAATGTGCATCGCCTACCCGCGAGCGAAATGTACACAAATGTCTGATAAAATAACATACACAATGTCTAATGATACTTTTTTGTTTGTTATGTGTTAGCGTTCATTTTCTTATGCATCTCTGGAAGGACAACCAGATTTTGGGCAGGACAAACCAAATCTCTCCAGGTGGGTGGTCCTGTGTGGACAACCTTTTATATTTGCTTCAAATAGGCCTACTTGAACTTGGGAGCCACTGTGTTACATTCTAGACTAGTATCAAATCTTGCGAGGGAAACCCCCCCCCCATTCCAAGGCAGACGTTCTACCATAACATTGGGGTCAGCTTACTACAACTGAACATACTATGACTTCCTTCCTGTCTTGATAGGTTCCTTACCCTTAGAATGAGCCACAAATATCTCCCCGATACGGCTTTAATTCCTTTTCCTGAAAACCGGTCCTGCAAAGCTCTTCTGGTCATGTCATCCCAATACGATATAAGTAAAAAGGGGTTTCAGAAAACTTCATGATATAACATGACAGGCAGGGATGGCCCACTGATTATAAGTAGTCTCCACATAATGCTTTAATTCAATCAGTGATCCCGACAATAAAGGTGGCCATGGTCGCATCTTGTTTGTGGTCAAAGATCACCTTATGGGTATACACACACCACTATTCAGGCCTTGACATAAATTTTAAAAACATGTCGCCACTTGACGAGCGTGACTAAAAATCTACTCGCCAAATTGTAAAATTCACTCGCCAATTTCTTAAGCCTAGTATAACGTTATGCA
>JAODAG010293887.1:0-15549 GCA_027574785.1 Orphnurgus asper | reverse complement strand
TCTCTGAACTCTCGTTTTAACCCTTCTCTGAACTCTCGTTTTAACCCTTATTGACTCCTCTTTCATCCATTGCTTTAAATCTTTTTTTAATGCACGAAGAAATTCTGATTCTCATATGTGTAAAAAAGGTTTCCATGAATGAAGGGCTGTGCTCTTTGTGTATTATTCGCACTGTACTTAAATGTGCAATATTTGTTATACTCATTTTTCAAACAATATTCGATCTTCATCATATGATGTACCGTATCACTTGAACAATAGCTCCTGTCAAAGTATTATGGCATTGGAACCATTAGATGTTACGTTTTTCGGTCAACCCGAGTGCCGGTCGCCGATAGGCATGAGTGCCGGTTTGCAGGGGCCAACCGGCCATAGATATATCCCTTACCATGGCCGAAAAATTCATTTGCCAGATTTGCAAGATACGTTGACAAAAGAGTATATAATTACACATATTGGTGTACAATTGTTGCTGGGGGGGGGAAGGAATTATGATCGGACTATAGCAGAAATGTGTTTTTAATGATTCAATGGTGAACATTAATGTTTGTTGAGCAAGCCTTGTGGGCTGGGTCCTTGGCTTTTGGGTTCTTTTTAATGAGGACGCTTCTCCTTCCTGGCCCTTTTCTAGCTTACTAAACTAAAACTTATCCTGTTTCCATGCAAAGAAACAGTTTCATGTATAGGATGGCAAAAAACAGATGTTGCAGCAAAGGGGTTACAGTTGGAGCAGGAGAACCTGTTCGGACGTGTTTATTGCCTTTTGGTAACATTTGTGAACGATACTTGTCGTCCTCTCTCGTTTAGTGTCGACTCTCGTGATAAGAGAATACGAGGATGTCAGTACCAAATACGAAGAAGCTACAGTACTTAGAGAAGAAGCAGAAAAGATTGCAATACAAGTTAGTGGATTTCTATTTCTTCCTTGTTATATCGTAAGCATTTGATGCAGTAGTGGGTGTGGGGAACACCACTCCCCTCCCTTCCCACCCCCTCCTCTAAGCTATCGTACTTTACTAAGGACTCACGTTTATCGTACACAATTTTGTTTGTTTAAAAAATATTTTTCTCACTTGTCTCCAACTTGATACACACAGAAAAGATGTAGAAAAAGGTATAGGTTTAATACATCAAAAGCAGCATAACATAAAAAGAGACATGTATGTGATATGATGTCAGGCTATGCATATATGCATATGCATATATTATCACTCTTTCACAATATTGATGATTTATGGTCAAAAGCTCCACATGTGAATTTTTTTGTTTTATTAAAAGATGTCTGTCTGTACATTTATGGTAAGCTATATCAAGCTGTTTGTGAATGTAACCTGAATTACTCTGACAGACTTTCAGTGACATCATGATCTATTATTGCTATGTGATTTCTCTGATATTTGTACATCATGGTTTCAGGATCGAGTGGGGTAAGCGCAGTCTTAGGCTAGGAATGTGATATGTATAGGATGGTCTCATTATTTGGTTAAGTTGAGTATTATGTTGGGAAAATGATATACAACATGGTATCAGATGTGGGGTAAGCAGAATATGAGTATCTGAAGTTGTAGTTTATCCAGCGAGGTAAACATAGTATTAGGCTAGCAATGCGATCATGATGTTTGAAGTGAGGTAGGCACAGTAGTATTAGGCTCGGAGTGTGAATTATAGCAATATGTCTCCATTGGGTTATAAGCAGAGAATTATACTGGGAATTTGAAGTACAGTATGGTGTCAGAAGTCTGGTTACCACAGTATTAGGCTAGGAATATATGTCATGGTGTCAGAAGTTGGGTAAGCACTGTATTAGGTGGTAAGGAATGTGAACTACAGCATGGTGTCAGCAGTGGGATGAACATAATAAAAAAAAATTCTCTGGCAGATGTTTTCAGAGAAGAAGGCGGCAGATGCTGTGCAGAGGAGTAGTCTTTTGATTATGAATGAGACTCTGGAGGACAGTGAGAGAATCAATGGACTTCTGGAGGAGGTCAAACAAATGACACAGACACTTGAAGAAGAAAGACTAAAACACAAGAAAGAGGTTTGTTTGCCATATTTGAACAAATGTAAGATCCTTCTACATAAAATATATTTATTAGGTTTATTCTTGGGAAGCTCAAAATCTGTCTTTCCATCTGCACATTCCTGGGTTTGATCTCCCAGAAAAATATTGCCCAACTCATAAAAATCTCCTCCCTTGACCTTGCCAGCCAGTCTTGGCCAAGGCATCTCACTGGTCAGAGAATGTGAATCCAGTGTATATTTATTATCTCTTACTTGGAGTACAGCTGGATAATCAGTCCTTCACATATTGATAGCTCTGTAATTGTGTTTATAGCTCAATTAACTTTTATGACACTTGGATAGTGAGATGGTGTTCATGTAGTTGTTAAAAGTTTTTCACATACATTACATGTTTGTTGGTCTGAAATAATTATCACTTCATGTGACCCCGGTGTTGATTGATCATCGTCGTACAATCCACAGTTGAAGCAGTCTGAGGAAAGGCTCGCATCGTCTGAAGACGTCGCTGAGAAGGAATCCCTGCTCCAAAAATTGCAAATGGCGGAAGAGGAGATGACAAATGCGGAAAGACGGTCAGATGAACTGGAGGAGAAAAACAGGAGATTGATAAAAATGGTGGAAGATTTGGAAGAGGCCGCCCGCCCGGCGCCTCCGCCTCCTCCTCCCCCTCCGCCACCCCCACTAGCTCCCAGGAACCCTCTCAAGTAAGAAGAATACATATTGTAATCATTTCTTTTAACAATGTTGTGTTCAATAAAATCAGTAGCCTTTAGGGAAGGGACAAGGGAAGTTGATCAACCAACCACCTATAACTGCCATAACTCATAAAAATATCTCTCCTCCCCCCCCCCCAACCTTGTTAATCCCCCTAACCTTGTCCTCTTTGCCAAGGCAACTTAATTCACTGTGTGGCCAGTGATATTATAATATCCAGGGTTTTTTTTATTTATTGCTCTCTCTGCAAGTAATAAACTGGACAATTAAGTTATTTACATGTTGATAACTTTTGTGTTAGTTAATTGTGTTTGCAGCTTGGCTAAGTGTTGCAACAGTTTTATGAGTTGGACAGAGAGATCATTGTGTCCCTGAAGTTTTTAATACATCATGCATTTCGAGAAAAAAAAAATTCTAACCAATGTGGGATTTTAACTTTGCTGCTGATCTAAGAAAAAAAGGGCTGAAATTACTCCAGAGTTTTGAGTCTATGGTTGCCGTGGAAACCACTCGATATACGCCCAACGTGGGCTAAATTAGATGGGCACGCGGGATATTGCGTCTGTGCACATTCATCTACGGCAGTGGAACTGTAGCTTGGGTGCCGGGGAGGGGGGATGTGGGAGAGAGGATATAATCAGTTTCATTGACAAACCTACATTGATGCTACTGTCTCTTAATCTCCTCAAGGTCATCATCCAAGGGGCATGTTTTTTACTTTTCTAAAAATCTTTTGGGGGATATCACAGCACGTTCATTCATAGTGGGATGTGCAGGTGGGTGGGTCTATATTCCTGTTCCTGAATCCGGAACTGGGGATGGATTCCAAATATAGACAACATATAGAAATCATGAAAAGTTGTATAATATCATGGCAGCGGCCAGATCTCTAGGGTACAGGGTGCCGGACAAGGGTGGCGGAAGCAGTCGATAAAGAAATCATATAACCCAAGTGTGTGAAATTGGGAAATGATGTCAATTTTAAAGTTGGTGATCAGATTTGATCAGTCGGCCAAACATAGAGGAGGGAGGGGGGGATTCCTCTTGTACCCCCCATCCTGGATCCTCATGACTGCGTTCAAAGTGTCTCTGGCATAATTTCAACGGTTAAAAGATTTCTTCTTGCTAATAAACAAAAAAGCAACGCTACTTAATCGCTTTCATTTTCCCCGGGTGAAACTTAATTTTATTTCGTAGTTTTCAGTTCTAATTTTAATTTCCTCGTAGCAAGATCGTATTCGTGTTAATTATCTTTTCTGTTTTAAAATCGCAGGCATTTTGCATCAGGGTAAGGAGCTTCTCAAACACCACAGATGCTTTGCCTACCCCCCGCCCCCTGTATCTCTCCCTCATTTCGTCAGCTAAAGCATTTTCATAAAATAATGTTGCAAAAAGGTTGCACCCAAACTATCGACATCTTCACGCTGTACGCCAAGCATCTATTACTTAGCTTGTCCATGAAGTTCGGACATCTTGTTAATTGTAATGCTCGCTCCCTCGGTATTCCAATCAAATGCGTTCCTGTATTACACGATGAACTAAATGCCCCGATGGGTTTGGTTTTGCCCAATTTTTTCCGATTTTTTTCTACCCGTCGACCGTTCAAGTAAATTTTCCGCGACATTGTTTTGGAAGGGTTTTATTGTTTTTGTTGTTGTTTAAAGCAGTGCGTTGAATTGGAAGGGTGGCGCATAGCCCTGTCAGAGTTACCAAAACAATAAAGCTCTGCATCCACTTGCCAGCGGGGGAGACGATGTTAATCGAGAAGTTGTTTAGGTATTGTGCTTTTGGTTGAATTATTGAAAGCCATGGACGAGAAAATCTTTTGAGAGTGAATAGAGCCGTTCATTACTTGATAGCAATAGCTTACTCCTCGAAACAGAAGACACAGATGGTTTTTATTGTTGCATTGTTTGAATTAGCGAACAGTTACATGGATGCAAAACTCAAGGTATAGAGTCGTTCATTAATAAGTTGCTCCTCAAAACAAAAGAAAACGTGCAGTTAGTGAGGGGGGGTTCTTGTATTTCTTTATTACCTATTGAAATAGATGGAAGGATTTGGTACAGCATATTGTATATTGTATTGGATCATACCCTATATAGATAGATATATATAGATATATAATGCATGTGGTAACTGAGCATAGGACCAACATTGCTGATTCCCCATGCTTGGTCAATGTTTCATATCATTCAAACTGCTGTGTTTTTCCCGTGCCGTGATATTCAAGGAAACTGTGATGTGCCTTGGTGCAAAAACAGGTCATTTTCAACTTTTACAAACCATCATGCCTGACATACTTGCAGTGTATGACTATAATATAGAATATTGGATTGATATTCCAAGCCATTGTTTGACGAAAACATTTCATGGAGTTTACAATATGCTGCCATAGCTTCAAATATACAAGGTATATACCTACCATTACAAGCCCTATAGTACTTCATTTTTTTTTTTTTGCAATCATTTTTGAGATAACTCATACGGTGTAATTTCAGCCGACCCAAGACAATTAGCTCCAAATGTGGGGCGGATATATCCGTTTATTAGTTACAAATGTCGGAGGTTTAATGTCTGTGTGTGCGGCTTGCTTGTAAATTTGAGATTTCATCAACGACAAGACAAGTTGGTTCATTGTCATATTAGACCGGTACATATGTGCCACGATGAGTAGATGCATGCCCTATTATTTTTGGTGCTGTTATCATGAATATGAATAAGTGGGTGGGGCTTATAATGTTAATTAAGATGATTGAAATGTCAGTGTCCTCTCAGCAGCATGCACGATTTTAACTCTTACAAATTGACATGACAATAGAACTTCAGCTCGTTAACGCTTGTAAACACAGAATGGGCTATAATTACGTCACTGAACATAACTTGTAAACACGAAATATGAACAATGTTACGACGTGTGTTGGATCAATGTGTAACTAGACAAGTAGATGTGTCACGATGAGTATTATGTGCCCCTGTTGATATTTTGCGCTCATATTATGAATGTTAATAACTTGGCAAAGCTTAACGTAAAATTCAAAAATTGTGTCAATGTTCACAACCATACGTGTGAATGTATAGCTTCGTAGTTGGTGTGGCGATGTTAGTAAATGCATATTCATAATATCAACTATAGCATTTCATTAATATTCAAGAGTGAGGATTATTGCATGGTTACCATACTTGTATGTTGACCGAAGCATTACAGATAATAGCTAGTGGGATTTGGTTGTTCATATCATGTTTTTGGCGTTAATGAACCAATTTAAAATTCACGATATGATGAAAACTGAAAACAGGCTCAATGGAAAGAGTTTGTAAAGAGTTGAGAGTGTGGTCCAGCGGTTTGAGTGACCGCTTCTTAGCCATAAGGTCGCCGGTTCGATCTCCAGGCATGACTTTGTTCAGCACGGCTGCTTTGCAGTGGTGTTGAGTGCAGTCAAGGTGTTCAGTGATTTGGTTGCTCAGAACAGCTGCAGGGCAGTGGTGATGAACAGGCCGGTTGATGTCACTCCCCTCTGTCTTTGAGAAAAGTGATCAAAGGTCGAGGTACGCCCACATCCATCCAGCGGATGGATGATTAAGATGTCTGCCTCGTGAACTTCTGGACGTTGGTCGAAAATAGCAGCCTTGTTAAAGTCGGTGTTCATCCGTGAGCACACCATGGACTGCAGGGTTTTTTATGATCCTGTCAGGCTTCCTAAACCCTCTATGCTAAACCAAACTTAACTGCCTATCTCTTTGCGACTGTGTCCGATTCATCTTCATGAGTCAAGATGACGATGTCTACAAAATCAAAGCTTTGTGTGGAGTTTTTTATATAGTGCAGTAATGAGTGTCGAATTCTTTTTGATCTGGGTATCGTTAAGTTAATGGATTAAATATGAAAAGTGTCCGATTGGTTTAATGTCCTTCAAGACTAGTTGATAATGTGATATCAACATGATATCAACGTAGTGAATGTCGTCGCGGTGGTGTGAAGTTTGAAATAGAAGTGAAGAATGTCGATGCGGCACAACCGTGCGCATTCTACGTCTGTTATTAGGTGTATACTTCTGTTAATTGGTTGTTGATTACTTGCTCTGTGTAATTATTTGCAGGATTCTGAAGACAATTCTGAACAAAAACACTAAAGCGACCGACGGAAAGTCGTCTTCCACCAAGAAAGGTAATTGTTTGCCTAGTGACTTGAAGCTGAGGAATATTGTTTTAGCAATTTCATTTGATGTAGAAGAACTGTTTGAGTTATATCCTTGCGTTTTGCAAGGTTTTTTCGGGTTCTTGAGGCATTGGTGCCTTTCACTTTAATGCAGATTAAACATGATTTTTTATAAATTGACTTGTGACATTTGTTCCGACTCGAGAATCATTTAGTGTGACATGAGTCTGTAGATTTATATGCTCGGACTGTACTCAAGTTGTGTGACTGGAGAAACTCAAATTTATACATGTGACAGGTTATTCAGAATTGATACAAATCTCCAGTCTCATGAATCAAGTCTGTATCCAGTCATAATGAAGCAAGTCTGAGTATCCAGTCATATGAATCAAGTCTGAGTATCCAGTCTCATGAATCGAGTCTGTGTATCCCACAGTCTCATAAATCGAGTCTCAAATCACATAAATCAAGTCTGAATATCCACTCACATGAATTAAGTAGTATGCAGTCATATGAATTAAGTCTGAGTATCCAGTCATAATTAATCAAGTCTGAGTATCCAGTCATATGAATCAATTCTGAGTATCCAGGCTCATGAATCGAGTCTGTGTGTCCTGTCTCATGAATCGAGTCTCAAGTCACATAAATCAAGGCTGAATTCCACTCACATGAATTAAGTCCGAGTATGCAGTCATATGAATTAAGTCTGAGTATCCAGTCATAATGAATCAAGTCTGAGTATCCAGTCATTTGAATCAAGTCTGAGTATCCAGTCTCATGAATCAAGTCTCATGAATCGAGTCTGTGTATCCTGTCTCATGAATCAAGTCTGAGCATCCAGTCAGATTAATCTCAAGTTGCTATTCAAGAGACTTGGGCTCAGATTCAAAAGAGAGACCTCTATGATTCTCCTATAGAGGCATTTTGAATTGGATTTTCTAGAGTGTCCCATATTTTTCTATTTATATATTCTCGTTATAGGTTTGGCAGAAAAGCAGAAAATCTAAAGCAGGTGAAAATACTGCCATCCAAGATAGTTTTGTTGTAATATCAGAGAATATATGAAGTTAGGTGAAATCCCATTCTAATACCCGCATGGTTACAATTATGGAATTAAGTAACGACTTTTATTTTAAAGTTTTCGCAAAAAATAACCTGGCCACATTTCCCAGTGGTAACACCATACTGCCTTCCAAGACTGTTTTCTGAAGAGTATACCAGATAATACAAAGTCAAGATCTAATACGCCAGGTTTTTTTTTGGCAGTTATTGAGTTATCTTTATAGAGTACCAGAGATATTTCTCTGCCAGAATGATCCAATTTCAAACAACGAATATCTGGACGTTTGGAACAGGCCGTATTAAAAAATTGGGGTTTGTATGAACACGGTGGAATGTTTATTCACTTTAACGTAGCGACCACGTCATCAGCGCGTGGGACATGCTGTTTAACGTTATTTCGTGGCACCTCGAATTCTCGAGTCATTTAAAATCAAGAACTGTGATCTTGAGGCACTTTTGATCCGAGTAAACCGCTTCCAGTGGAAGTGTCACAAGTCTAAAAAGAAATGCTTTAATTAAGGGGTAGAATAACGGTCCGGCAGGAATGGCAGTCTGCAATCGATGATGGCGTTCGCGGGTACGTGTTTCTGGACGAAGGGGGGAAAAAACCCATCCACGTTGTCCCGAGAGCCGGTCGGGTGGCAAACTACACCACCAGCAGCAGCAGCAGCAGTTTTATTTATTTTTTCTTCCTTCTTCCATCGAAACCCGCATGGTTGAACCGCCTCCCTCCTATTTAAGATCCGCTCCAGCAGCAGTACAACGCCACCATCGACGAAATGATGAAGAGGATCAAGAAAGGGCAGGTCAAGCTGCGTCCGGTCAACGGCGAATCCGATCGAAACGAAGAAAAACCGGCAGACTCTCCGAAAGGCCCCCAAGCGGTACAAGAACTGGACAACATATTGGTGAGGAAAAAGATGCAATCAAAATAAAATAAAGAATTACCCCCCTCCCCCCTCCTCGCCGGCCCCGTCAAGAATAACAAATAATTGGGACTTGTCGGTAAAGGTATGATGACCTAGGTTATAGAGTCTCCTTTAAAAGGGGTCATCGTTTTGCTGAGGTATCACATTATTCAAAGTTACCAGGGTTCCTGTCGCCAGTTAATAAATGGGCTTTATTTTGCTAATGTACACCAATTAAGCAGAGTGGCTACATATCATTATTTTTCAGTTGTTATAGGGTTCTATTTTCTTTTTTAAAAAGGTCATTCCCATTTCTTCATCTTCTAGCCCGGTATATTACGCGTGGGTGTGTGTGTGTGGACCACGGTGATCATTTTATTATGGTGGTGCTGTTGTGAGCAGCATTGGGCTCAGGAATTGGACTGGGTTAAACGCTAATTCTTTTCGTAACATTTCGCAGAAATCGATCAAGAAGAAGAACAAGGAGAACAACCTTTCGTTCATCCCTTCCAACCCAGGCCAAGCGGGGACTGGCGAGGAATTGTCGGAATTTCAAAAAGTGATGCTCAGGAGGAGAGCGCAGACGTCGGTCAAGGAGCAGAAGGAAGTCGTCGGCGATTCCCAGGCGGCTGAACCCGCTCAGGGACGAAACTCTCGGAAAGGTTACATTTTGTCGTTGTTATTTATATTTTTTAAATTAAGGCACTCTTTGAGATTGACTTTGTATTTGACACGGGGGTCCTCCACGAAGAGAAGATGCACACACTCGTTGTTTTTAGACGTATTATTAGGCGTTGCATGCTAACGAGCGGGTGCGGCCAGACGTCAGATTCTGCAAGGGATGGCATCTTCTCGTGCGGGGGGGAGGGGAAAAACCTGACTTTGTTCGTATTCGGCGCGGAAGTGGTGGATAGGCAGTAGGCATGTTTCTGCGTCGTGCAAACATTTGATTTTTCGTTTCGCATCGTTAAGGGGTATGCATTAAACTAGTGATTGAACTGACAACTGTAGCATTTTTTCTAGTGCCGCTTGTAATTTCCAGCTGGCCAAGAGAGTATTCACTCCAAGATTTAGCTGGATGACTGAGCTAGCGAGGGATAAGGTAATCCCGAGTTTTCCCCCCCCCCCAATATTTGCAAACATTTTTGGTAACTGGTTTTTATTTAATTAACATTGGACTAATTTTCAAACTTCCTCATTAATGACCAAAGTATTTTGCGAATTTTAAACATGTTGCGGTTGAGTGCCTCGTACGATTGCAACCATGAATGGTGGTTCATCTCTCAGGGGGTGTCAAGGCCACACTTTAGGGAAGTAAAATTGACATTGAATATTAGTCACTGTTATTTTTGTAAGCAAAAAAAATACCTAATTTTTTTTTATTGAGTTTGTAATGCCTGGTATTATTGATAACAAAACAAATGGTATGTGTATAGCTGGTGTAGGAAGGGGTAGGCCTATTGTTGGTGGGATGAGGGGTAATTTAACAAACCCCCCCCCCCCATTTCGTACGTGACGTACTGCATAACGAAATATCTCTAAACGAAATTCTTCTTATTTTTGTCTTTTACAGGTGACGAGGATCCCAAGAAAGTCCCCCCTGTACCCACACCCAGGATTTCTGTAAGGTAGGACTGTACTTCTATTCAAACACCACCTCCCCCCCAATGTACGAGAATATAACCAACTTCAAAATGTGTCAAATTACTTATTAATGAGCGGAATTCTGAGAAAGGAGGAGGGAATAAGAATAGTTTGAAAATGAAAATGTCCAGTTTCTGTCAATGAACCGGTTGCTCTTTTCAAGTTTATATCTGATTTGATTGATGATGGGAAGGAATGTAACCTCGCGACAGATCTTTGGGATATAAACTCGCTCCGTTAAAGCAGTTTTTTTGTTAGCGTTACCTTTGAAGGTTCGTTTGGTTCCTCCGTGTAAACTGGCACGTGCGGCTAACGTTAGTTGTAGTATTAACAGTTCAATCGGGTACTTGTCGATAAGTGAGATCGGATGTCGGTGCATTAGTAACGGCGTAGTAACTACTGCTGCGCGGGTCTGGTGTTATGAAAAAAAAATGAGAGTAACTCTTGTTGATCGTGTCATTGGTAACGTTTGTTATAGGCCACAAAGTCGTTGAATACCGTCGCTAAAAACATTTAATCCAAACATTTTTCCAAAGTGTTTTGTCGAGGGGTTTTCTGTTCCTTGATGCTGTGAATGGGATCAGGTTTGAGAGGGAAGTGCAAATAAAAGCCATCAAATTTGGATACAAATTATGCTCGTATTTATGCGACCAATTTGTTATTCCCGGCCAATTTTGTGGTCCTTTGATTTTACCAAACTGCTACTGGATACTGAAAGGAATCTGCATATTGTAACGGACATATTGCTTGTTTGTATATTGGCTGGGTCTGTAAGTTAGGAATTTATTTTATATTGATCTAAAAATGAGTTAGTTAGCTCAAAATAATTTCAGCAAGGCTCATAAAATGTCTTTGGAAGAAAAAGAAGACAAACTCTCTTCCAAAAAGGTGTTCTTTGGGTGGTTATTTAGCCTGTGATTGCTTTTCTTCATGGTTTTTCCCCCCATCGTTTAATTTAGTGGTGCAGTTTATTCGCGGATATAGTCTGCATCTCTTCAAGAAAAGAAACTAGAACAATATCCTCCCTTTTGTTTTGATGCTGTACGATCCAAGGAGCACATACGTTAATGTTAGGGCGACACACACCCACTAACCACACAGAAAGTGAGACGGGATTCGACTGAAACGCTTGTGCATGGGTGATTGTGAAATCCATATATGAAATACATAACTTATCCATAGGTGGATGGGCTACCCACGTAACTTATCCATAGGTCAATGGCTACCCCCCTAACTTATCCAAAGGTGAACTTATCCATAGGTGAACTTATCCATGGGTACAAACATAATGTATCCAGAGATGGCTAATCGTCATGATATATAGCAACATAATTTCTGTTCCGATTTGATCTGATTGTGACAATGTACAAATGTACATAAATATTTGCCAGTGTGTAAGCTTTGTGGGAATTAGATACATTTCAGAACTGACCAAATATTTTATGCACAGTCGAATAAAACATAATTTAAAAAGTAATTTTCAAAGTTAACCGGTGCTGAAAATTTTTTCATGTCTCTAACTTCTCGTAGAAGTGCATGTCGATCTAATGTTTGCTTTGTTTGTTTTATTGGTTTTGCTTTGTTATAATGTTAATTTTTTAACTGTTTAAATTTATTTGATTTAATTTATTTGATGTAAATATGGTTAATTTTTAAGTTCCATTTTTTTTTATTTTCCTTTTTGCTTTTTATTTTGCATCCCCAGCGGTGACGGCAGCAACTCTTCCCTCTACCAGACGCCGGGCCTTTCCAGCGACGTCGAGGTGGAGATCAACCCAGTCTACGACAGCGTGGGTAACACCGGGGTGCACACCCAGACGGGCCAGACACCCGACATACCCGATGATCCAAACAACGTGTACTCCGTGGTGAAGAACTGATGGGAAAAGCTAACAGTTATCATGAACAGGAAATGAGAAACTACTTGAATAATTCATTACGAAGGAGAAACGGAGCGTATCTCTTGAGGATTGTCTTGCCTTAGTATGTATGTAGTAAAACAGGATAAAACATTTTAGAATATTTAGTTCCTTCAATTGGTGAAAACGTTTGTGAGTCGCATAGCCTATAACTGATATGAGGGGAAAACCTTAATTGTACGTGGTGTGGATGTTCTCGTTGAGGGGAAACCCTTATATGGAGGGGCAGGAGGAAAATGCCTGGGATTTAAACCAAAAATAAATCAACCAAGGCGCATAAATTGTTAAAGCATATAAGAACGTGGAAAATGCTACGGTTTTTGTGAACACCACCACCAGTCTTGGCCAATGCATGTTGTCTTTACTTCCTGAGGGCAGAATCATGCGGTCTATCAGCTAAGATCAACAAAGGTGATTAAAGAGGTGTATTTCACAAACCCTTACTTCAGAACCTCGCATCCTGATTGGTCGAGGGGCCATTTGTGACAGGTATCAAATCGAGTACAGAGGACCAGCTAGGCTCATACATAAATAAGCCAGCTTACCTAGCAGATTATAACTGATTTAGGTGCCTCTTTTGACAATAGTAAAATGGCATCATTTCATGATATACATACATACATTTCAAAAATCTAGGTTAAGCTTTACCCCAGTATCAAAAAGCTATAGTACTCTAGCAATGTATCTTTTAAGGCCCTCGCAACATTTCAGTCTGCGGCAATTCTTTTTTGCCCGGTGCTCCACTGGGGTGAAAAAAAAAACAGCAGGGTTGGTTGGTTGCATGATGATTTTTTTCACCAACCGTTGTTGTTATGGCCACTAACAATACACCAACCACAACAAGACGGTTGTGGTTTTGAGAGTTGCCAAGCGAGTATCGGGATGGGACTGCTTTCCGATTGCCGGACGCGTAACGCTCGCTCCACAAAGTCGAAACGTTTCCAAATGCAAGAGTTATCGTTACATTGCCGATTGAAGAACCTAACCAGAAACCTTACTATGTCTAACTTAGTACCAGTAGTGGTAGTAGTGCTGGCCTCGTAGAGTGGGTTATTTTGCCACCCTTTCTTATTCTACTTTGAAACTTAATATATTTAAAATTACCATATTTAGCTTTGTTTTTGCTTTCAGAGGGTCTCAAAGTTTCCATAATTCACAATTTCTGTGTTATGTATATTTTCGGGAAGTATTCAAGAATTTTCAAGTGAAGATTTTATGATTTAACTATAATTCAAGTTTTTCTAAAGATTGGAATGTTGTTTCATCCAATGAATCGACTGTTCATTCCCTTCGACATAGTAGTTTCTTTCAAGAACTTTTCCTTGTAAAATTGCAATTCAACGTTCCAGAGCTTCCGTCGTTGGTCTCGATCAGTTCATAACGTTAACAGATCATAACGTTAACAGATCATAACGTTAATCGACCATTCTTCCCATAAAGTCGAATGACAGCTCAAATTATTGCAGAAAACGTTTTGCTCGTAACTACAAATAATTATCCGGATTCGTGATTGGTAGGCTGGTTGGATTTAACCCGCAATTCACAGACTGGCCAGCTGGATTTTCCCTTTACCGGTGTCAGATAATCTTGTTTTACATACATGGTCAGAGTTTATGAATTCCTTAGTAAAAATAATTAGAAAATAGCCTAATGGGGGTGTTCTGTGGGTTCATGTTTATGATGATCTAATAAAAAGACCAAGAGAAATGGTTGTTGCTAGATAATGAATAATTTATAGTTTCAGATTATGAGATTGTGTTTTTTTTTATTTTTGAAGGCCTTACGGGCAATGAAATTTTCATACTCCCAGCATAATTTTACAGCGATAGAAGTGCTCATGAAAACCTGTTACACTGTAAACCTTTTTTTACATACAAAAAATATCTTTCAGCTGTTCAAAGAAAGCAATAACTTTATTACAATTCCCATTATGAATGTCATTTAGTGAGTTATACCATGTTGTTGATACATGCTAATTTGTATTATATCATCTATGACCTGCAGTGACAGCCAGCAATTTGATTTGAGGGGGACAGAGAGAAAATAATTTTTTTTGGGGCAGGGATGGTTGGTGGGGAAATGTAATTAGAGGTCGCCTACATGCTAAATAGTGTCATTTGGATGCTTCTTCTGGGGGGGGGGGGGGAGGCCTGAAAATGGGTTTTAAATTATTTAATTTCATTCTTCTAATTTTAATACCAGACTTTGCGAGTCGACATCATACCCAAGTGGCATCAGTTTTAGTTTTCCAGTTTGGTACATATTTCATGCAAAACCATGTATACATACTATATTTGAGGTATGTACTTCATGTAAGATTACATATGTATTAGATACCATCCTATCCCGTAACTCGTTTGAGGTGCAGGTCTTACACGAAACACACAAGTTCACCCTAAGGCTTTTCTGTATGCATATAGCAAATACCGTTCACAGTTGCAACAAGTTAATGGACAATTGCTGGGGAGAGAATTGCAAATCCGTTTACGCTGTAAAATTTTGTTCCATTACGAAGCGATGACAAAAAAAAAAGGCTACATCTTTAAGATTTGCTTAGATATTGTTAAATTTATAATACATTTGTTTTGGTTAATATTTTGTTGAATGTTTCAGTGATTCATGTTTGTACACATAATTATCTACATTTTTGCAAATTGGAAGAAATAATGTTTGGATATAAATTTTGTAAATCACAATGACCCCCGAAGACATTTTTCTTTTCTCTGTCTAGCGTCAATATGCTCGAACGTTAAATTTAAAACTTCTCGGCAAGGGAATCGCATCAACTGCTTCAAACCCCCGGCCCATCCATGCACGCAAGCCTCCGTAGCTCGGGCAAGCGAAAGACTGGTCGCTTTGTAACCTTCAAACAGGCCACAGGGCCGGGCTTCCCTAGTTGGACGACGGTCGTCGTGGCGTGTAGGAAGCTCCTTTTGTTACAAAGCTGGCGCAAGAGAGCTTGGGACGAACCAGCCACCCCACTGCTATTAATGGTAGTAGTAACCACCCCACTGCTATTAATGGTAGTAGTAACCACCCCACTGCTATTAATGGTAGTAGTAGTAACCACCCCACTGCTATTAATGGTAGTAGTAGTAACCACCCCACTGCTATTAATGGT
>JAODAG010293777.1:0-12633 GCA_027574785.1 Orphnurgus asper | reverse complement strand
CCACTACTCCCCCCCCCCCCCCCGCCCGGTGTCGTGATCTTTGCGCTTCCAAATCCACAGCTGTATCATCTACAAGCTGACGGACGTCCGTCGACAGATGACCTCCAGTTGCCCGAACATCGACGCCCCTGACACGGAGATTGAAACGTACCAGCACCTGAAGGAACACGACCACAACGAACCTGTGAGTACTGCTTCTGCTCGGCCACTGCTGAAGCAATTGACTGTACACGTTATAAAATAAACACAAAAGGACTTCTACGATTATAACGGGCCGAGCGTGTGTGTCATGGTGGAGAATATTTAGTTTGTATGGGCAACCGTCAATTGTCCACCCGGACGAGGTCAGAGCCATGCATGCACGCACTCCCATTTGCATAACTGCGAGCAAAGTCTTTCACGTGTAACCGGCCCGGCTACCGAGTCTATTGTGAATGCACTTGTACATACCCCCATGTTTTTCATGCGTTGTATTACGGGGTCTATAATGTGAATGCACTTGTACATACACCCATGTTTTTCATGCGTTGCCTTACGTGGTCTATACTGATAATGTGAATGCATGGTCCCCCATGTTTTTCATGCATTGCATTATACGGGGTCTATAATGTGAATGCATGGTGTCCCATGTTTTGTCATTCATTGCATTATACGGGGTCTATAATGTGAATGCATGTACCCCCATGTTTTTCATGCGTTGCATTACGGGGTCTATAATGTGAATGCATGGTCCCCCATGTTTTTCATGCGTTGCATTATACGGGGTCTATAATGTGACTGCATGTACCCCCAAATTTTTCATTCGTTGCATTATGGGGTCTATAATGTGAATGCATGTACCCCCATGTTTTTCATGCATTGCATTACGGGGTCTATAATGTTAATGCACTTGTACATACACCCATGTTTTTCGTGCATTGCATTACAGGGTTTAATGTTAATGCACTTGTACATACATACCTTCATGTTTTTTTCATGTATAAACGATATTTGGGAATCAAAACGCTACGCTTTTGTTTGTCGACTGCAACTGTGTCTTTAAACGCAAAATTGCTTTTAAAATCTTAACGATTAAAGTTAACAAACACCCGTAAAAAATAGCTCATTATAATGCTTGCCTCAGAGCTTTCATTGTAAATATGCTTATTTTGTTAATGGCCTATGGAATGAAATTACTGCCATCTAAATATATCACTAGTAAATTGTAATTATCATTATTTGTTTAATTTTACCACCTTTATAACAAAAGAAAAAAAACCAGTGAGTTACTTTTATGTAACTAAGTTTTGCCGGCATTGTTGTAAATCAGATTACAGGTCTGTGCTGCTCTCTCTCCCTGGGCCTCTTCGCCTCTTCAAGTAGCGATGGTTCTGTCAAGGTAAGCAAGCAGGCAGCATCACCTGAGTGTCGGTTCTTATTAAATGTGTCTCCCTTTTATAGAAGAGATCATGTTGATTATTAACGGATAAACATCACAAAACAGTGGGTCCTCGGTTGCCTCTGGTATTGTTTAGGGAGATGCATTTCAATAGATATACATCACAACAAATGGTCCTGAGTTGACACTGGTATTGTGAAGGCCAGGTAATAGAATAGTTCGATATTAACAGATAAACATCACAACAAATTAGGGAGACATTAAGACCAACTCAACCATGATATGTCATGCTAGAAAATAAAGTAATTTAAATTTCCAAGAGGGCAATTGCGTAGGCAAAACCGGCACAAATATCGCATACGCTTTCAACAAACCGAAAAAAAAGATGCGTTGCATGGGAACCTCACCGATCACCAAGTCCCTTGAAAACCTCAAACGCACTTTAGATCGCCTGTGACACACCCTCGACATGCAAGCCAACGCAAGCGTAACAAGGTCAGTTGGATGTCTCAAAACGCACACTGTACTGGTCCACCGAATAATCCGAGATTTACAGTTAAATTGTACGTAGTTTGAATACGATTTCATATCTTCAGTGTCCCCTCGTAGTCCACTACGAGTTTTGTTATCGATCAGCTCTTTGTTTTGCTTAATTTCTACGTATATGAATCTTCATACCTACAGTTTTGGGATAAGACCAACGCTCTTGTCAGGGAGCTGTGGTTTGACCCTTCCCTGAGCGGCGTCTGCTTCGCTAACGACCATGGCGATATCGTCGTTGGATTTCAGAATCACATCAGGTAAAACGCAGTATATGTGTAGAGGTTATGCGTCGCCCTCCTTTGCATGGGAAAATGTGGTGTTTTTTTTAGAATGATTGATCCTTGTGGTGATTTTATTTTTTTCAATCATTTTTCTAATCATATCCATGTACCTTCTAACGCTTCATCACTTATGATCTCACTCGATTCTTCTAAATTGCTCGTATCTTATAATCATGATCATCATTTCTCAATTATGATTTTTGTTTAATTTTTGCTTGATAACAAGCCTTTCAAGAAAATATTAAACGATCATTTAAATTTCTTGCAAATTTAAAGTCAATTACAGCTAGGGTAATTATACAAAGTATCTGCCACACACATCCTTAATTTGATGAAGAGGATATGTCGGTATTAGTGAAATTTCAATCCGTACGATCGGAATGCAGCCACTGAAAAACTTCCAGTACAACTGATTGGCATTCGTCCCTACTGCCTCTTTCAGCTACGTCAACGTCACCAGTTACCTGCCGTACCATCTCTTGGAGAGGCTGCTCTCTCTGAGGTTTGAGGACGAGGCAATGGAAGAGCCACTGCCCTTTAATCCAGGATACCAAATGAGGTAGGTACATGTTGTAAATGAGGTATATGCCATGACAAAGCCCTATACAAGGGAAAGTGACAATCCATCAGTACACTGATGTGCTTATATAGTACATAGCTAATGTAAATTTCATGGTAATTTAAATATTAGTTACATAAATGCCATGGAGGTTAAAACCAATACCATTCTTCCTTACTGGCTCTTAGTTACGTAAAAGCCATGGGCGGTTTAAATCAATATCATATTCTTCCTTATACTGTGTCTTAGCTACGACAACGACACCAGTTACATGCCGTATACTTGTTCGGAAAAGCTGCTTTCTTTGAACTGCAATGATACGCCAGTGAAGGAGCCATTGTCTGTTAGCCCAGAACACCAATTGTGGTAGGTTACATTTTGCAATTGTTGATATATATATGCCATGACGAACCCGTATGGAACATCCATAATGTGAACTTAATCAGCTAGGATTTCATGTATTTAGGCAAGCATGTCTTGATAGTGATATGTGTAAACTAATGCCTCACACACAGATAGTGTTTGAGATAAAACGTCCGGCCCCCACAGTTAGTGTGTGAGCCAAAATCTTATGAGCAGATAGTGTGTGAGCGGAAACCTCACACACATGCAGACAGTGTATGAGCTAAATCCTCGTACACAGATATGATGTTAGCTAAAATCTCGTGCACAGATATGATGTTAGCTAAAATCTCATGCACAGATATAGTTTGTGAGTTGTAAACCTTAAAACCTCATACATAGATAGTGTGCGAGCTAAAATCTCATGCCCAAATAGTGTGAGCTTAAAATCTCATGCACAGATAGTGTGCGAGCTAAAATCTCGTACACAGATAGTGTGTGAGCTAAAATCTCATACACAGATAGTATGTGAGCTAAAATCTCATACGCAGATAGTGTGTGAGTGAAAACCTCATGCACAGATAGTGTGAGAGTTAAGACCTCTTACGCAGATAGTACGTGTCAGCTAATAATCTCATGATAAGCTAAAATCTCTTGCAAAAAGTTCACTTTTGGTAGAAAATAGTACTCATGAATTGAATGCAAATTTTACCAGGAACAGTGGATTTTTTAGTTTGGCGAATGAATCTTCATTGCCAAATTGCTCCAATAGTACAGTATCCAATTAGAACCCAGTGGTCCATATGTCAAACATTTGTGTGTTATGGCACAAAAGAATCTCATCTTAGTACGAGATGAACAATCTCTTCTGTATGTAGTTCAATACTATACAAAGCTGCTATGATAAAGAAGGTTCTCCTCATGATGTACAAGATGGTCAACCATCATGTAGGAGGATAACGATGGTTCTCGTCTTAAGACAAGAGCAGTGACTCTGTTTCTACTCTATGCTAGTTATACAATACGCAAGGTTGCTGGTGCACCAATGGTCCTCGCCTTAAGACGAGATAAGCAGTGACGCTGTTTCTACTTCATGGTAGTTAACAACAATACACAAGGGTGCTGGTGTAACGATGGTTCTCGTCTTAAGACGAGATGACTAGTCAAGCTGTTTCTACTACATGCTAGTTAAATAATACACAAGGTTGCTGGTGTGACGATGGTCCTCGTCTTAAGACGAGATGACTAGTCAAGCTGTTTCTAGTTTCTACTAATTGCTAGTTAAATAATACACACGGTTACTGGTGTGACGATGGTCCTCGATGGTCAATGATACTGTACTAATGGAGCAATTTGGCAATGAAGATTCATTGCCAAACTAACAAATCCACTGTTCAGGATGAATTAGATCTACCAATAATAAATTTTACATAACACAATGTAGGGCTACTTTTATGATCTTTTAAGATAAAAAATTAGGTTAAACACATCTGTAATTTACCATCTTTTAAGTTTTACCGACCAAGTTAAAGCAAATTATCTCAATGTAATTTATTGCTGACACTCGGGAACAGTGCTGTGGTGGTGAGGAGGAGGAAGAGATGATCATAGAACTTTTAAACTGTGGTTTTTGGGCTCAATTATTGTGCATTTGAAAGTTTTGTAAGGGAAGTTATCTGGTTCGGTAACTAAGAAATTCAAATAAGAAAGTGAGTAGTAAGTAAGACGGCCGAATCCAAAACGTGGCATAATTCGATATTTTCGTGCAAAAGATTAACCATGTGATAAATGCATGTATGCGGATGAAAATTTATTTAAAAATCATAATCTAAGTTAGATGACCATATTAGAGTAAATGTTAAATTTTAATTTTTTTTGGGGGGGGAGGGGTTACAAAGCTTGGAATGGATTATTACCAAATGTATTTTCGTATTTTTCTCCCGGACCTATCAACAGACGACACTTTATAATTACGGAAACGGGCCGACTACCTGCAGTTGTACTTCCGATATTCATCAAACTTGGGGTGATGATAGCCATATTGGATACGTTTATTGATGCAATATTATCCGTGAAGGATGCGGTCCAAATTAAGTGTATAATAAGACAATTAATTGGTATATGCTTGATGTAACACCACCTCACATATAGGATACATAAATGATGGGGTGATGAACCTGATATTTTAACCTTTAGATGGGTATAGAAACCAGCTGTTTCTCACTTCGTCGGCCCAATAAGAAATCCTTAGATTTGGGACGAGAACCTTGAGGCAATTGGGCTTCTCTTGCTGATTTTATGATATTATTTAAAACGAACGATACTCTGTGAATACTTTTCATCCTCTTAAACGCGACACGATTATTTTGCCGTTGAATAACTTAAATCGTACGTCGTTTCATTTTCTAGCTTCGACATCGATAGGCTGCCCGTGTTTCCAATACACCTCCAGTCCCGACGCCAATATGCCAGAGATTTGTCGAACTATTTCCGGAAGAATTCGGTGCACATGTGCGAGCGGGAAAGTCCCCCCGCCACGCCGCCTCTCAGCTCTACTACCCACGGAGGAGGAGGACCGTCGAACGGAGACCTCGAAAGAGCCTCGCCTAGTCTGGAGGTCGTCATTGAGAGCAACGCGACGAAGAAACAGCCGCAGACCCGCGGAGCGGATCCAGTTCCGGAGAAATCTTACTTTACTGAAGGTAATATTCGACCTCAGATAACGCTTTTTCTTGGACGGGGTCATTGAAAACTCTTGGTACATATTAAGTGCCAGAGAAATCTTACTCTACTGAAGGTGAGACCTGAGATGGCAAGTTACCCTTTATTACTTGGAAGGGATCACTGGAAACTCATGGTACATATCAATTTTCAGAGAAATCTTATTACTGAAGGTAAATTCGACCTGAGATGGAAAATAACGCTTTATTTCTTGGACGTGGTCATTGGAAACTCATGGAAAAGATAAGGTTTCTGTTAAAATCTGGCTCGACTGAAGGTAAGAGACCTGAGATGACAAGTTACCCTTTATTTCTTGGAAGAGATCACTGGAAACTCATGGTACATATATCAAGTGCCAGAGAATTCTGACTCTGCTGAAGGTAAGATACCTGAGATGACAAGTTCCCCTTTATTTCTTGGAAGGGATCACTGGAAACTCATGGTACATATATCAAGTGCCAGAGAATTCTGACTCTGCTGAAGGTAAGAGACCTGCGATGGCAAGTTACCCTATATTACTTGGAAGGGATCAAACTCATGGCACGTATATCAAGTTTCCGATAAATCTTACTTTACTGAAGGTAGTTAGACCTGAGGTAACGCTTTATTTCTTGGACAGGGTCATTGGAAACTCGTGGAAAAGATAAGGTTTCTGTTAAAATCTGAAAGTAAGAGACCTGAGATGGCAAGTTACCCTAGGCTTTATTTCTTGGAAGGGATCACTGGAAACTCATGGCACATATATCAAGTGCCAGAGAATTCTGACTACTGAAGGTAAAAGAGCCCTGAGATGGCAAGTTACCCTTTAGTTTTCACATGAAGTATATACCTCTAATATTGTGTATACATGTACATGCGTATGTAAATATACTACACCCTTTCCCCTCACATAGACATATAGCCGTGTGATAATATACCTATATTTGTGGCCGTTGCCTTACGTGAAGTATATCATGTATCCCCTAATTCTTCTCCCATGTCCGTCGCATGTCATCTTACAGCATCATCCGAGCCTGTCACACAAGCAAGTCAACCACAGCCTCCGACGACATCCAAGGCCACCCCGATCCTGGTAAAGCCTGACCGCTCGGCGGCACCGTCGCAGGAGACCAAGTTTAAGTGGCCCATCGCGCCCGACGGTAAATGCAGGCGCAAATTTCTGACTGTAACCTTTTTTGTTTTGGGGGAAATTAATTGGATGATTAGTCGTCGACAATTTTATCAAAGCGGCACATTCACTATATATTGCCTAGGCTTTCATTTTAATTTCGGACAGTCGACATAGTTATACAACACGTGGCATCCATGTCATTTAATTAAGTCAGAAGTCTAGGTTAAATTACATGATTTTGGCAGTGCCAAAATTACATGCAGACTGTGAAATTGCGATTATACTTCATGACGATCTTAGTATTTTGAAGGCATGATGGGGTTTTTAGGGAGGCGGGTGGAATCAACTCATTAGACTATAGCATGGCTCGTAGTAGCTGCATACGTCACGTTTGGATAACATTTTATAAATCGGCGCACATTAATCTATTCATCTATCCCTGTCAATCCTCGATTCGTCTACCGCCCCCTCTTTAGGCTACATCCCAAATTCTGCTCTGAGGGGTCTGATGGGTTACCGCCACATTCCCGTAAAACCGGTAAGATCGTTCTCTCCTGGGGTTTTTTTTTTTTTTTTGGTCGAGAGAGACGGTGGATTTCTTTTCATTTTACTTTTGTACATTTTGCAGTCTTGCGTTAAACCTCGACGATAACTGGAAACTGGTTTTGTCGGTGTCGATCGATGATTGAATGTTACCTTTGAATGTTACTTAAACTTAAAAGGTATAACTACCTTAGAATAAATAAATCACTGCGATTGTGTATCTAAGACTTCATGTGAAGAGGCAGGTCGTTTTGTGAGTCGCAAGTTCTTACAGCTCTGAGCTTTCTCAGATTAACGTGTCTGAATTTCCAATTCCATAGTCCTTGACATGAATCCTTCAAGTTTACCCTACAAACACTTATCAGTAGTCGAATATCTTCCTCCAAAATGGTAAAAAAGAATAGTAATAACAGTGACCATAAATTTTAAAAATAATTAATTTAAAAAGGTAAATAATCAAATAGAATTTTAAAAAAGGATATAAATAAACAAATAAAACAATATCCATGAAAAAGTGAAATAACTAAAAATACAATATTATTATTATTATTATTATTATTATTATTATTATTGAATTAAATATCAATCATCCTTGAAAGTGTTCCTTGGTAATGAATGGAAAGCTGTACATGTTTCATATTTGTGTTAGTTGTTCACTCACCCATTAAAGCAGCTGTCTGTGAGTTGTAAGTTCATATGATAAAAAAAATGTACCAGTTGAGTGGCAATGTTGTGTTTAGATTACCATGATATGCACAAACTCTCGTCTTTGAGAAATGGACATTGTTACTGACAAGATTGTGATCGCCTGTGGCATTGTTTTAATTGGTGAGAATGAGGGATACTATAAACTCACTCGTTAAATGACAACATGATACTGTGTTTTAAACACAGAAGGCAAAAGGGTAAGCCAGAAAGTGCAAAGAAAATACGGCAAACTCATCCACAAAACAAGCTGGAATGATATTCACTTCAGGGACATTTCCCTTTGAAATATTTACATGATTTGAAATATATGCACATTATATCATATTCTGGTTACCGGACTGGACACCAACCACTGTCTATGTGCATGACACTGTCCTGTATAAGGATCAAAACCGTCGTCGGCTTTGGCGTCAAATTTCTGTGAAATTGGGAGGAACGCCTTTCACCGGCAAACAATTTTGGCTGTACTTCTTCAAGGCCTCGGGTCCGCTAATTTGATAGAGCAAACAAGAGACACAGCCTACCAGTGACCTTGGTGGCTTAATTAGTTACATTCAAGGCAGGCAGTATTTATTATGTAGTGAAGATTCCGATCTGAAGAGTGTGGGCTCTCTTCTATGGCAGCCAGGATGGATGTATTTCACTGCTCCTCGTTGACTTTGGGGGATTTGTTTGATTCAACGATCGGTATAGCGGAGAATGAAAAGGAAAAGTTCCCAAAATGTGGAAACACATTAATTTAGAAATTAAATTGCAATTTGGGGAGGGTTATGAGGGGAAAAGTAGAGAAATGATCAACTTGGATATACTACGTAACGACGTGTTTAGTATTATCATTGACTATACCCTCTCTAGGGTTCTCTTCATCTCTGGGATGATGTAAATATCTTTTCTAACAGTCTGTTTAACTTCATCATTTGCCAATTGAGCACAACATTTGTTCTCTGTTGCCATTGGTGACTCTCTCTCCTCTCGGTTTTATTTTGATCCGATCAGATCGTAAGAAAGATTCGACGCAGGATGGACGAAGAGCAGTCAAACGTAAGGAAACAATTGTTTTGTCCCCATAATTACCATTTTCTTGACAAGAACTAATGTACGTCTTCAATTCCGAAGAATGCTAAAAATTTGTCAGATTTTATGACTGCAGGCCCACCCAAAAATGTGGGGATCCTTTAATACTGAAATTGTTGACCTAGGAATGACTCCCTTTTGGCATTCTATGGAAAACTTGGTGTAAATATTATGTAAGGGTTGTATTTTCACATTGGCTTTTATATTATCCCGCATTTGTCATTAAATGTGCTCTCAACTGTAGTTTTCATGCGTTACATGATGTTCAACTCCAGGGATCACAACACGACGGTACGATAATGCATTGACGTTCCTATAAAAACCTCGACAGTGTATAGCATCCCTTCCCTGACCGAAACAAAAAAATTAGTAGAAAACAAATACAACACCCCTAATGACCAACAGAGTTCTTAATTGGCATCATTTGTTAATATAGTAAAGTACAGATGGTGTTGTCAGTTCTTAATTCCAATTGTTAACTGTCTATTTATAATGTACTTAATACAGCCTGTACCAAAATACAGCCTGCCCCTTCCAAAAAAAAAAAAATGTTTAGATCCAACGTTAATGCAGACTTTGCCCGAAAGTTCATGTCAAAGTAAAATGATCCCGTTTACATTCGACCCGGCTATAGGAATCAAGGTTCTACACTTGGGCTTCAAACTCGGAGGAATCTCTCCCGGAGGAGTCGCAATATGACTCGGGACGATTGCGCGTACAGACGCTCGTCCCGCCCCAGGCCACCTCGGCGACATCGGACAGACCCATATCCGAGGGCCAGTCGCTAGAAATCGGCGGTAAGTTATATAAGGGGTGTTCGCGTCGGCACGAGGACTGTAATTTTGATGCGATCGAGTGTGCGTGGCAGTCATCGGAGGTATGCCGAAGTATGCCATGTACCTCGGTATGGGAATGCATATTAATGTCCGTATGAGGTGGTGGTAGCTGTGTCCTAATTACGCCCCCAATTGAGCCTTCCAGGGCTAGACAGTAAGTACGATCGGGACGTTAAAGTTTCGAATCCAACCGTAGCAGGTCTTCGAGGAGCTCAGAAAATTTGGGTTTAAGCCCGCAGTGCAGCATCGTGAAGCATGCGAACCAGCCAAGACTACGGTTACTATGTACTCTCTCGTGGCCAGATATTGACCGGAACAAACCCGCGGGTCCGTTGGGAGGCTGCCAAACGTGGATATTCTAACTCGTTAGCTATAATCCTTAACTTACTCTAAGCAGTCGTGGAATATCGATTTTTTTTTTATCGATTTTTTATAAAATACTAAATAATTTAAGGAGGCAGACCATGATTCATTCCATGTAACAAAGTTATTTGCAAATTATAAGAGTGTTACAATTGAACGTAAAAATACAACGAGGCGACGCGTACGGTCGACTCAGAGAAATGTGCACCGCCTGACTATAGCTCCCATCTTCCGTACCTCTTGACGTCTTGAATATATATAGTCGTCTCTCTCATACCCTCCAGATATGCCTCAGGTGTCGACTATCTCGACCGCCGGAGACTCCAAAGCCACCGACGAGGTATTTATCGCAATTAATGCTGTTGAACGATTGCAAAAATTGATTTTTCCTCGTGGGGTTATCAAGTTTAAATGCTGCCTTCACTACCCAATTCTGTGGTTTTTTTTGGGAGGGATGACCAGTAAGAGTTTCTTTTTCTCTTTGGGGTGGGGCATTGGAGGAGTATTTATTTTTTTGGGCTCTATGGGCACTCATTAGGAAATTTTTGAAAAATTCGTATGTGGTGTTTCTGAGGTTTACCAGTTAAAGAAGACATGTAGAGTACATACCTTTTAAAAAAAAGATTAGCTGTCATCCCCACATGGAGCGTTGTTTCATTCATTGAAAATACAATCTCATTTTCAAGTGAGCTGTAAACTTTTTGCTTAATAGTTCACCTGGAAGACAGGATGACTTAACACTCTCAACTAAAACATAAAGAACAATTAAGAACAGTTGACATAAGTTCTGTATTTGCTTCGTTTTCCAGTTCAATATGCCGGAGACCTCTTTTGGTTCTAGCTCTTTCGGCCCATTAACACTCATAAATGCCCGACGGTCGCGACGTATTTGTATTTGTATTATTAATTATATATTATTTTCGTTTCAACTTGCTTGTTCATTCTGGGTTTTGTCGTCTTTGCCATTTTTTGCTGCAATAATTTATGTTGGTGTGTTTGACATTTTAATTTATGATTAGTTTAAATTTCCTCTTTGTTGATTAATGTTTCGACTAAGTGTATTCATTATCATTTATTAATTCGTAAATCTTTTCTTCGCCCCAAATTTTCTACTGCCCTTTGAAGTACCAAAGAAGAAACGTTTTATATATGTTTATATGTCATGTTTGTTTTTCAGTCGACAAATGGGGAAAATACAAAGCACCCGGCTCGCGGCATCAATGATTGGATGGTGAGAAAACTAATTATTTTTTTCTTAAAATATTGTGCAAAATGGTCATGTTCTCTACTGGGTGATTCCTCCGTTTGTGTGCGGGTAACAAAATGCTGGAGGAAGTTACAAGGGAATTTGTGTCTCCCACAACAAAATGACCACCTAACTGCAGTCACAACTCGTAAAAATCTCATTCCCCTGACCTTGGCACCCAGTCTTTGACATGGCATCACTCGCTGTCTGTGGAAAATACATACAGGATTTCTCTGCATTGACACCTGGATAACTCAGTTCTTGGCACATCGATAGCTTTCTGTGTAAGTAATTGTGTTTACAGCTCAATTAACGATTTAACTATAATTTATAGCTGTAGTTTTATGAGTTGGAAGACATTCCAGAAGTTAAACATCGTGTTAAACTTCATTCCTGCTGTCATGTGCCTGAAGCAATCAGGCACGATACTTGTATCCGCTCGGAAGCGACAACGCACTACATTCTATATTTTTGCTCCCTCTACTGTTTACGCTTCTCTACAAACAGAGTCTAGGCACGAAGGGCCAGGGTGGAGACGGCCAATCTGGTTTCGGCAAATCCGGCTTCCTGGCTTTGCTGGAGAGGATCTCTCAGGAAGAGTGGTTTCCTGCCGACGTCCCCTTGACTGTGGATGGCATGACGCGTGCCCTGCGTAAGTTTTCGTCTCGACGGGGGATTGGGTGGGGGTGTGCGGTATTGCATGGTGCAGGCGTAGGATGATGGGGAGGCGGTGCATGGTGGTAGGGAGTCGGGAAGGGTTCGGTGATGGGATTGATAGAGGATTCCTGCTGGATGCAGTGACTTGTGCAGCGTATATGTATTAGTTTCTGCTTTGGTTGGCTATTCAATTTTGATGGTAGTAAGGAGCGAGGTAGTGGGTGATATGTGCAGCATGCAGGCAAAAGTGGTCAAATACTGGCAAGTGGGG
>JAODAG010293666.1:0-12634 GCA_027574785.1 Orphnurgus asper | reverse complement strand
CATTCCTGCAACCATTACCTATGAATATATTCTTGTACTCCTGAATCAAAGGTGTTTTTAAAGTTTCAAATAGAGGGGCTTGTTCATATGGATAATCATGGTGTATTTGTCATATTTTTTTGAGGGGTGGAGTGTCAAGTTTGACAAGGGAAACACTATCTTTATCTGCTGATGGGAGAGATTTGTATTCAAAATGTTTTGGTGGGGCTGTTGAGAAGGGTAAAATGTTTTGGATTTACCTTCATTTTGATGACAATCTTCACAACACATTAAGAACATTAGGCACTCTATTACAAAAGGGATGACCACAAAGATGCTTTCAACTTTGTTATTTAGCTGGCTAATTAACTTCTCAGAAATTGGACAATTTCAGTGCCTTAGAACTGTCAAATTGCAAACACGATTGGATAGTAACTGGTTTGAATGATTTGCTTTAGCTAAAAATTGCCCCATGGTCAATTCAGGAAGTCTATTGTGTTTTGATGCAGATGTCACACATATACTCTATTATATTAAAACAAATTCTTGAAGCAGGGGGAGCACCAAAAAACCCTTTCATCATCCCATTTTGATTGTGGCACACAGTACTGCTCAGCTTTTGTGGTACAGATTGGTAAGGTACAATCGCTGTAATGTGATTCCAATTTGATAATAAAGGCTGGTAGCATTTAGTAATGTAGGTTAGAAATATTCCCGATTGTATTACTGACTGTATGTACCATGTGGTTGGAACATTTTGGAAATTGGGCTGACATTATGAATGACAATAATCACATTAGAAGTGACATTTGTTACACAAGCTTACACTTTCTGCCCTCCAATATAATTAGCGACATTTTGTATTATAAAATCGTAGGCTTAGCCTAACATTACACATGGAATTGTGAAAACTATAGGCCTCCCACAAATTCCATTCAATCCTAGCATAAGTTATAGTAGTCTTGTAAACAACTGAGTGTACATAACAGAATGTGAACCAGAATATAGCCTAAAGTTTACTTTTCGATTGAATTGTTTCTGGTTTTAAGCTCAATTTATGGATGGATTATTTATTTAGGCTAGGCCTATCAGCACACACAGTGTCAAACATGCTTAGGTAAACAAAAAGGTCAATAACAAAGTATGACTAGCTATTAAGCTAGCCTAGTATAACATAGTAGTAGTCTATACTGCCCAGTGAAGACTATTTAACGTCAACACTATTATATTGTAATGAATGCCCCCCCCCCCATTTTTAATGGCCGTGATTATACGTATGCGTCTCATTTGAAGTACGCCAGCTAGATTATAAGAGGAGCATTTTTAGTCAAAAAGGAGTCTGAAACCAGCATTCACAGTGAGAGCTAGCTACTCGAGCATCACTAGGAGGAAGACGTCCACCTTGTATATATTGTACATAATTAGTTTAGAAGAAATTGTAATCATTTAATAACAGCAGCAAAGTAGAAAGCCTGGAAGATAAGCAGCAATACAGTTTTGAACAGCTTTGAGTTTTGCTATTGTTTTTTTGTCCATTTTGTATTACCATCACCGCAGGGTATGCTACAATATGTAAGACTACCTTAAATATAGTTTATGTAGGCCTACACGTGAATGTAAATTCAAGACTATCCCTAACTTTTACATGTATGTATCCTATATTTGAGGTGGTCTTGTATGAGTATATACCAAACAATATTCGTTACATAATGTTTTTTGCATTTATATAGTTTTATATTCTGAATCCCTTCCGAAGCAAATACTGCTTTTTGTACTCTTTAGATTTTCCGGGAGGGGAAAGTTTGACTAATTTTATGAGAATTTATCTTAACACAGACACTTGCCAAGTTGACTGCATACAGTAGGCTCCACTGTTTAGCAGCAAAGAACAATATAAGGTAAATACTTCTATACTACCGACTTTGCTTTCCTACTTGATTTACCCATAAATGACTTCTACATTGACATGACATCTTTAATTCATCCAACATATATTATCGGATTTGTACTCAATTCTACTTTGTGCGAGTCCAGGTCAAGCTGGTCTTGGGTTGTCCAGCTATGAAAGTTATTCAAATGAAGAATATTTTTATACCAGCAGATTACACAAGTATGATTTTGTGCCATATAGTGCTAATTGGTTTTCAAGTCTCTACATCTGTATTCCTAGGTTGAACAATCCTTGTCCCTTGCTCTTTAGGGTCTAGGTATATCTTCACTGGTGGTAAAGGTTTAATTTTTCTTCCTGCCCATCCACTTTTCCTCTGATACAATCCACTCTTAGGACGGATCCCAAACCATCTGCTCCTGCCAGCTTTGCCTAGAAAATGATATAACAAAGATTGCAGTTAATACTGACCTCGAGGCAATAAAAACCTTCCCCTAAAGTGCCACAATAATTATGTTCAGGTCTGCTCCAGCAAAGATACCAAGTCATAAGCTTCAAAGTTCAAATGAGGACTCCACCAAAGAAAGTTGTGAAAGTGAAGCAAACTAAAATTCAAATTTTCAGCTCACTATCTGCTAAATAGTTGACAATGTCTAGAGACATTGTCACCCCAACTCCCTGTACCACTGTATTAGCAACCATTTACAATCAGCATGTCACACAATAGGCAGATTCTTTGCCAACCTGTTGATTACAAATCTTCTGATGCTTCATCTCCCGTATGTAAAATAAAGTAATGAGGATCATATTCCAAGCATGGTAATTGGTATCTACAATCTTACACTTAACAGAGACTAATGTAGCAGGCCTTCCCCTTCACAGAACTGCTCAAGGTGGTCTCTACTTAATGTGGCCTATCAGTCTAATAGTTTGAAATGAAAAACACTTTTATGAAGTACTAGAAATCATCTAGAATCATCTATGGATATGATCTAAAGGTTTAATCAGCAACCATGAATTTAAGTGCCATGTTTGGAGTGACAAAAATAAAAAATAATGATAATTGCATTTACCTTCCATATGACGAGGTTGATAACAACAGCAAATCATAAAATATTGGATGAGCTTACTGTACCTGAATATAAATCTCAACAATTCCTATGCATAATGTTGGAGATCATAAGGATGAATGGCAGTTGGAAGACTTTAACAATGTTGCTAGAAAGGTACATAAACAGACCTCCAATGACCTCTGACATTATAGGTTCATTACTGGAGTAAATGATCAACAAAAATATCAACCAATGAAGATTTTCCAAGAGACTTGCCTAGATTTCTTTGATTATGTTCCTCGTTTGATAATCTTCCGTAAGTGGCCATGCACTTTTCACTGATGCTGATTTGTCGTTTTGATGGGAGCTGGAGTATGATTTGACCTCCAGCCTTCCTGAGGATTTGTGCAGAAGTTCCTGCTGAATGTACCAACTTTGACCCTTCACCTGGCATTGTCTCAACATTGTGGACGAGGGCCCCTATAGGATAAGCACCGACAGGATAGGCATCTCCTTCATTAGCTACAACTAGAAAAATCAAGCAGAGAACAGTCTTGATTGTAACTTCTGGACATTGGTTGAAAAGAGAAGGCTTGTTAAAGCTGGTATTCATCCACGAATACACCTCGAACAGGGGTTTCTTATGAGCCTTCCTAAACCTTAATATAGTAATCTAAAGCTCAACAATACTTTACGCCCCTGGTTAATGCTAGTGGCATAGATACTGATAATGCCCCTCGAGATTGTCTGCTTAGAGGCCTACTCAGCCGACATGGGATAATAAACAGTCACTATGTTCTGCTTTTCTTTCACTGGGCATCAATGACTACCCAAATGTACCGATGATGGATGAGCCACATATAGATGGCAGAAAGATCTCCTCTGGGGTAAACGATACTGACTGCATCTTGGGTAGGAACTGTGGCTCTGGCAGCAGTCTTATGCCTCCTGGCTCACTCTGAGACAATGCAAGTGGAAGAAGTTTTATAATAGGCCTACAAATGTACCTACCAATATGCACACAGCTACAGGGTAGAAATAGGTCGAGTACAGTGTTTGATTTTTTTTGTTTAGCAAGAACTGCTATGCAATATTTTTTTGCATAGCAGTTTGAACATTTTGCATAGCAGTTTTGTAACTGTACACTATCTAAGCAGAGTGCCCCATAGGTTGGCGTGCTTCGTACAAAAAAAAATACCCCCTATAACGCAGGAAAAGACACTTCCCGGGCCTTTTTGTCATCACCACAGATCCCATTTGGGGGTCACATGAGCGGATTTATAATACAAATGAAGTGCTTTGATGTATATTTTGGCACATCTCTGTGGGCCCCTTGTTTCCCCTCCCCCCCTGGATTTGCCATATTGTTTGTCTAATTTGGGTTCTGTAAACTTTCTGTTTCTTTAATTAATTGTTTTTCATTTATTTCAATTACAGATTTTAACAATAATTCAAATTAATGCTATGATTTAAAATACTATAGAAATAAAATAAATACACTTTGTATTTGTTGTCTGTAGGCTCCACAAACAATTATATTAAGCGGGATCCGGGCGATTTTTACCCACATTTGGTATCTGGTTCGTACGATAGTATTCTGACAAATTTCTGTATTTAGCGCTCCGAAAAACACTCTTGGTTGGTAAACTTTTATATCAACTTCATTGACTGCAGTGTTTGGGCATTTTTTTAATGACGAACTACGATTGTACGAACAAACTCCCTAGCAGGAAAAACAAGTATCAGTTCGTCGCGTGAACGCACTGCTGTGTACAGGTGTTCTTTTTTCTCCCAGCTACATGGCGCATTACTAATACAAGTTAGCATTGTAGTGCGTGTAACCGAATTGTTAATTATATGCGTGTATAGGCTATGCAATTTAGCGTTAGGTCATACTGGTAGGCTAGCCTATTTAACTACAAGTACAATATGTCTTTTAGAAAGTTATGTTTCGTGGCTAGATGGATGACTGCTAACAATGTGGTTAGTTGCTGAACTGTACGCGTATCTTTTATCAAGAATTTGGCGCTACTTTGATAGAACGATATAGCGTATGCCTGCATTTATTTTTGCCTCGCACCTTGTGCGATGCAATTGTGCGATGTGTCGCAAAGTCGCCGTTTTGGTTCGCAACTTGCGATGCGATACAGGGGAAATCGAACACTGGTCACAGAATGTCATCAGTTTTGACAATATTTCAAGTTTCAAAATGATACTTACTCTGCATTCTATGTTCTTGAATGCTTGAAGCAAATATGCAGAATTTGGTCCCATGCAGGGCAGCATAAGTAGCCTAGTTCTTGATCATGACCTAACCTAGGCAATGGAACATTACACTAACCACTAACATACCATACATAGTCCAGATCAAGGACATTACTACTCAAGTCAAGACCTGCTAGGCCTGGCTTAAAGCTGTATCATTGTTAATGTTATGGCATCATATGAGTAGGCTTGTCTATAATATAATCTTCATACTGCAAAAGTCAAAACATTCACATCACAAAAACTTCCTGTTTGATTTAATCACAGCTGCTGTCCTTGGACTGTGTAAGATACCAAATGGCCTACCAGCAAATCTGTTATTTTCTACTACCTGTAGGCCAGTGCTATCTTGTTCATAGTGCATGCAGTGCAGGTAGGGGCCAGTGCACTCGGGTAGTAAAATATTATGTGGCCAGAATGTGGGCATTCATCAGGGGATGGCACTAGTCATTAGCAACAAAGGGTGTCTGTAGAGTTCATGCTTTAGTGTCACTTCTTTGCAATTTCTGCAAAAGGTCTACTGGCTTGCCTAGAGCCATTTGCATGCAATATCGCTTGAGGACATAATTATGCTTAGATACACGAACAACATCAAGTCATAGGTCAACATCCTCAAACACTTAGGAGTGCTGAATCACACATGATTGCTTGCAGCAATGGAACAGCATCAAAAGAAGAGCAAATCAGATTCTGTGTTCCTGTTTGGACCAGGATCATTACATTACCACATCAGCTACCCCTTGACCCATACCTAGCACCTTCACCAAGTTTCGTCCAAATCCATCCAGACCTTTTTCATAATACATCAAACAAATAAAACTGGATCTGAAACCAGTGACCCAGAATGACATGGATATTTCAGAAATTATGCCAGTTCGCCCCTTGTCACATACTCAACGTATCGATCAAGTTTCGTCCAAAGCTGTCCATAGGTTTACGAGCAAACCTGCTAACTCACACACAACAATAATCACATAAATACTCTGCTCAATGGCATACTTATGATAACTTAACAACAATACCTGTCATCCGGCCAATCTTTGCCGATGTTTTGATGATGTCACCCTCTTCCATATTCATAGTGGCTAGTATATATCTCTTTTTAGTACCCCCTGCAACAAGTGCAATGCGTGCAGATCTATTTGGGTCATAAAGTATCGATAGAACTTTCTCCTCATATGGTGAGCCATCAGCTGGGCCAACTCTTTGCCAATCAATCATTCTGTAGCGTCGTTTGTGACCACCTCCTCTTCTCTTGTAAGTTATACGACCTTCAAAGAAACAAAATAAACAAAGTAACTGCAGATTTTTGTGGTAAAATGTTTGGGTAAATAGTCTCGACATTGTTAAAGTTGTAATGAAAAATTCTGAAACCAAACTGCAGTGTTCAAGTTTAGGGGACAAACCCAGGGTGATCCAACAAACATGTGTTAAAGATGGCCAAAGGTCCTTGGATACACATCCCTGCCCATGGTGAGATACAATGGCAAGAACCCATGGGGGACCGAGCGGTGATGACACCTTAAGTCCTTCAGTGTTTGAAATGCAGCAATAACAAGTAAATATATTAAAATGAATTGATGTATAAGTCTGTTCTACCTATGATAGTTCATATGGTCAAACTTATGACTAAATGGAATTGGGATTTTCCAGAGGGAGCACGTTCTTTTATAGGAGTACAGAAGAAACTGCTGGGTTTAATAGTTTTCTCCATAATATAGCCATGGTAGATTTTCCATTACAAATTTAAGATTTGGTTTTACGTTGCAACTCTTCCCCAGTTAAACCTGAAGTATGCATAACAATATTAATGTTATACAACTAGAAACAATCTTTTCAAATTTTGTTCTGAAAGGTGACTTACTTCGCTGCACCTATTTTCAAGATCAACTTATACAACCTATCACTGTACTTCACCAGAAATCAAAAACAAACCTGTAAGTGGGTCTCTACCTCCATCTCTTATCATGGGAAGAGTTCTAATGGTGTATTTTGTCAAGTGCCATGGCTTTACAATGCCAGGCATTTCAAATACTGCACTGCTGTGAAGTTCCTTAAAATCATTTGCAATAAACATCAGAAGAGGAGTTGAGCATTGTGCTAGTCTTCTTTGGTTAAGGCTGCCATATTTCTTCTGACATGATGAAAGAATGGACAGGTATCTTGAATTTTCATGTAATTGTGGTAAACCTCTAGTAACTGCCAACTTCTGAAAAAGTCTGGTAATGCCTTGGAGAGACATACTGCATCAATCTTGAAACACCTTTGTAAACTGATGTAAATTCAGGAAAAACTAAAAATAACAAAAAGTAGGAGAAACCTTTAGATGATACAATCAGGATCCAGTGATAGTGAAACAGGCTTAACAAGTTATTATAGCAGGTCTCCCCCATTGATTTGCTTTTACACACTTAACTATAAATGCAGCAATTTACCAACATTTCCTAACAGTTCCCCCTACAAGCCCTCTATCGGAAAATCTTGGATCCGCAACTAGATAGGTGTCAATTAAACTGTAGGCCCCCCAAATATTATTAATCATTCTTAATTTCTTATGGTTATGCCCTGAGCTGTCTTAATGTATAACCAGACACTATACTGATCTAAAGCTGATGATGAACCATTTATTTATGGTACAATGTCATACATGTATTGTAAACAATTTTACTACTGATTTACTACACACATCTACAGTATGTAAAACATCATTGACCCTCCATGCCACTGTTATATCTATTGTATATCCTATACTGACAGGGTAATGTTTAAAGCTACTGTAATTATCTGTCTTATATACAGTAGCACAGAATCCAACCAGGAAATTGCTCAAAGCATTTTACATATGTGTAATCTAAACAAGCAAAGCAAGGCCATCCCCCAACTACGTTTTTCTGGGGGATAAACATGTAGTGACAATGCTAAACATTGACCGCCCTATATTTAGAATGTTCATGCCGATTTTCCAAGCATAGAATTTTTTTAAATTTTGTCATATTTAAACTATTCCCAATTTTGAGATAGCTCTGGAGACTTGTATTCCTAGGATGGTACATGAAATCCAGAAACTCTCCTGTTGTGTTGTGACGTTGCATGACACAATATATTGAGTGTTAGCTCTTATCTAACTATAACTGTGATTAGCTACAACCATGTGTCTGATGCCATCTTGTGAGTTTTCTCTTTACTGTCAGTAACTGGCTGTGAGTTCATTCAAGCTACATGTCTGACAGAAAGACTTTGTCAAGAGCAGCTGATAATTAGAACTCACTTTACATACTACAAAGTAAAAACATAAAAGAAAAAGTGTCATTTTATAGAGGTATGCATACAGAAATAGTGTACAAATTGCTACGGAATGATTGGTTTCCGGACCCAAAAACACATCCAGATCCATGCTAATGAAAATTCAATGTGAGCAATATTTACTCAATTACTCTGCATCTGCACTAATGGAATCCTAGCTTAATCATTCTAAAATTTCAGACATTTTCATCTCAGGGACCCAAAGAAATCCTACAGGGAAGCCGATGGAAGCAATATCTCCCTAAGGGAGTTATGAATGTAAGTAGTCAAGAGTGCTGACACTCTGAAAAGAGGTATTTGCAAAATCCAGTTTGCAACTAACTTTGAAAGGCCAGAGCCCAACTTAACTGGATCTATGGCAGGGAGCTGGCACTTTCATTCAATTTAGTGGAGGTCTACACAAATACAGACACTGCCATGGTTTTGATCACTATCAAACTTGAACACCACATAATGTAGGTTCAGCAATGTTTGAATTACTTGAGAAAATATGAGATGAGAGTGAAATCAAAACATAAAAGATCATACATGTTATAGGATTGGAGATCAATCTCACAAAGAGAATTTTGTTCTGTCATACATTTGGTCTATCCTATGGGTAGGATGTGGCCGTTAGGTACGCAACAAAGACGGAAAGAAATGTCAGGGACGACAGTTTGAAAAAAATGCAATTTGTCATATATATACAACTGCACGCCATATGACTAGACTCGCAGAGCAGACATTGTTTGCAATTATTAGTCTCTTTATGTTTCACCATATTTACTTTACATTACGTCCATAATTAATTCAGAAATGATAGTACTATTTTAAAATCATAGGCAGGTAATCAAAGTCGAGCTAGTACTACTACTAGTACTAAGTAAAGTACTACAGTAAATTGCTAGACAGGATAAGCCTTTGTTACACCAGGTGTGATTTATTTTGGGGTCTTATTTTTTCAGACTACATTTGTTAAATGTGACTTTTCTTGAGTTACTTCGATTTTCGAACTAAGCCTCGATCGAAATCACGTGCAGTATATGCGATAATTATGGGCAACACATTCAAACAGTGTGTGGACATTATGTATTACTAAGTTACGCCAGAAGCATACTCCTTGAATATATATGATACATTTGGTTTGTGAAAATTTACTTTAGCCTAGTAGTACTACTTGTAAATAGCTCTAACACTCATATTGGGCTGTGGGTGCAAGTTAATGTCACGAGTGGGAGGCCAGACAATTGATACAAATTGCAAATTCGTGGAAACGGTGCCAACGATAACAGTTAGGACTTAACTTAGGCTAAAGTCAAAACTGGGTGCAAGCGTACTGTGAATATTGTCTGTGATTTTTTGTCTCTAAAATTGCCGTAATTTTATAACCGTTTCATGAAAGGCGTTCAAATTTTGGATTTGCGATGAGATTTCTATATTCTTTCATATGATATCAATTTCAACGGTTAAGCTTTGAATTTTAAACTTCCAACGATTTTCCAACGACTAGCCTACTAGTAAAAGTAAAATGGGGCGCTTAGGCTTAACTTTTAAATTGTATTCGCAAATAATATTTTTTTTGCAAATAAGCCAATTTAGGCCGACGAAATACATATTAGACGCTACACTACCACGTCTAACCTTTCCATTCCAGGCTCGTATTTCCAAGCTTAGCAAACAACGGCCAATGCCTCATGTTTCAACCGTGGAAACGTCTTCTTATTCTTAACTTCAAAATCAGTGCTGTGTTTAGAATATTTTATAGCCTATATTTGGTCACACCAGAATGGAATTTTCCAGGAGGGCTAAGCGCTGTGGAAAGCTACGTCCATAAATCTCGAGCAAATCCGAAGAAATACGCGAAGTCCGTTCAATGAGTTGCAAAGTCAGGTTCCGCACAGATGGTGGTCACTTTTGTGAATCTCAATAACAACGAAACGAAAAAAACCAACCCAACGCCATATGTTGTATGTAGGAGTGAATTGTAGACAATTTGAAGCAATCAATGTTTTAGGGAAGTGTAATTTGGTGAAAAGATCAACATAAAACGGATTGCTTATATGCCCTAAAATTATCCGTTGAATTAGCACGGGGTGTTTTTTTTAAATGACTAAGTCCGCAAGGCTAAGTCCGGTTCCGCACAGGTGGTCACCTCTAGCAGTGAATCTCAATAACACATCTTTTTGTGTAGGAGCATACTAGATTTAAGGTATGCGTAAATGAACAAAATCCAAGTAGTAGTAGGGAGGGCGGGTGCACTTTCTGCGACAAATGCTAGGGGTCAAACCAGGTACTTTCACAGCTAGATCCAATCTACGATAGCCAGTGGATAAATGTTTTACCGCCTAGATTCGATCATCAATAGATTAGATTAACCAATAGTAGCTAAATCGCCCAGATAAGCATTTTTTCTATTCCCCAAAATCCCAGCTAATAGCCCCAAATTCCAGTTATTTCCAAAAGCTCTCAAACGTTGTCCCAACCACAAACAAGTGAATCTAATGCTTAGCCCTTTAACAATGCCCTTGGGACTCATTATCAAGGTACCACAAAGCCTTAAAATTAGGTTAAATTCTGTGAAATAAATGAAGCAGTTTTGTCAATGCCAACCAAATGATAACTTTGTTGGGTACTGGGAAATCGAGAATCGAAGGATTTAGAGCTAATTACGTATGCAATTATGCAAAATAGTTATTCTTTCATCCCGTAGGACACTGTTACTCCTGTTTGACACCAATTCTGAGGTGGATTCAGCTTCAGCTCTAAATTCTCTTCCATTGAAACTAAACTTGAGCAGATCAGATGAGTTTTTAGGCAGTTATCTTTATTTTACCCCTCCCACAATGGCAATCATGATACTGTAAATTGATGATCATGGCCTTTGACCTTCGAGTGATTTCTATTGGTTCCACATGGCATGGCACGATTTATTGAGTGGTTACAGCTGTAACATTTTCCTGGAGTAGTTGGATTAAAATCTGGACCCGTCATTGTGACATTCATTGTGACATCAGACAAGACTAATTAGTATATGCATAAATTAAAATGAAATATCAGCACACAAATAACAACAACAAAAGAGTAGTATTTCAAGGTGACAGATCATTTGAATTCTTGTTTTATTTGGATACCTCCTCCCCTCCCTCAGGGGTATACACCACCCCTTACAAAGGTTTACCCCACCCATATTTATTACCCTTATCCCCCCCAAACCTTATTTACTACAACAAATACAATAAAAAATGAAATTTATGCCACCTTTCCACCCAAGAATAAACACTATACACCCTCCCCAAACAAATGTCAGTGAAGGCAAGAAACAAGCAGACCAACTCCAGCTCCAGCTAAAATAATCCCCACCCCCTCCCAACCCCGTAAGAGATCCCACTTCTCTCGGGCCTGCTCTTACGTCAACTTATTGCCATACCTGGCCAACTTTTCCTTTCGTTCCTGCACTCTCCTTTCGTATGCCGTGCGATAAGTGGGACCTAATTGCGGGGGGGGGGGGCACTGGTGGCGCGACTGGTGGTGGCGATGGTACCGTTGGTAGCACCTGTCGGTCCCGGTAGGTCTGTGCCAGCTGCAGTTCGTGATGAGCCAGCATCTGCTACGGGTTGCTGCAAAGGAGCATCCTGGAGGTCGAGAAGATGTGCCAACGGAAAGTTATCTTCAAAGTTTTCCTGAAACAAATGACATATAATATTATAAACAATATACAGGCATAAGACTAGATCATGAACCGGGACACAATGATAATGGAGGGTATGTGACATTGTCGTGGCCACATATGGGATAGAAAGAAAATTACTCACCACCAAAAAGCTCTTTCACAGGCCGGTCAAAGTCATCCTTCCAAGGAAGAGTATACAAGCCAACTGCCCCACTTGACACCATGCAGTCCCCCACCACCCTTCAACACCAAACCCACTTGAACATTTTTCAGGGGAGGAGTTGTTTCACATCAACCGAGTGAGGGGTAGGGCTTGATCATCTTAGGTTTTCTCAAGTTCTTGTTCTTCAAAACAAAATAAACTAGCCACATGGTATGAAGCAGTGAGAGTGTGAGCAGTGAGCATTTGAGTGAGAGTGCCCGCTTCTTTGCCCAAAGGTCGCCGGTTCGATCCCCAGGTGTGACTTGTTCAGCACAGCTGCTTTGCAGTGGTGGGTG
>JAODAG010292780.1:0-12641 GCA_027574785.1 Orphnurgus asper | reverse complement strand
TGGGTTTGCCCAGTGTTGCAGATATACCGTATTCCACGGGTAGATCAATTAAAGTTCAAAATTTTCAAACCACATTACAAAGAGAGACTTTATTGGCTAACCCAAAGCTACTTGAGGTCCCATTTCAGCTTTCCTTTTGTTGGAGAATACCGTACTAGTTTGGAAAGTCGGGAATCTTTCCTTTTTCTCAGATTTAGACTCCATTTTATTTTCTCCTTCCCCTCCAGCGATCGGCACCCATGTGTAGTCATATTGAGTACTGTCGTGTCTGAGGCATGTTTGGGTTATGAAAAAAAAATCCATGTAGCCTAGGCCTAATAGATACTACGGTGATTATAGTAGTACCGGTACATTACCGTATCTGCTGATCTATGTACGGTTCTGATTCCCAATTACTGAGCGCGCCCTTATTAGGATTATACAGTTTGAACTAGGTTTGCAGTCGATTCCAGTCGAGATGCACTTTTATACAAAGAACTTCTTCACCAAGACTAGGGGACTACTTCGTGTTAATATTTGTTATTGATATTTATTTAATTTTTGTTATGAATACCTATTTATTAATTAAGCTATTGTCTTTGTTATTAAATGTGTCTAAATAAAGTATGACTACGTATGTTTACAATTAATAGAAATGTAGTTGTATAACTTGAAAAAATGCAAGTTGAAGCAAAGAGTATACTAAAAAATATATATTTATTATTATTATTATTATTATTATTTTTATTATTATTATGTTTTCTCCATCTTTATTCTGATCTTTATGTTCTCATAAAAATACAAATTGGTTTCAATCTTTAATTTAATTTATGTTGATACTATTTGTATACATGATGAATGTATTTACGTACATTATTGGAATAACAATTGACAATTATTAAATGCAATTTTAAGCTGATCAAACGGAATGCAGCAACTCTTGTTGGGTTTGTTTGAAATACGTTTTTCAAATTTAAACTTATAGAAAATTCATTTAGCATGGGTATTTCGGTATTTTATTTTTTTGAAAACTTAGGCCTCACATGTTTAAGATGAAATATGAGAAACGGTAAGGATGTGTTAAAAGAAGTTTGTATCCAAAGAAGATATCCCTTCAAGTTATCTAAAATGAACTGACTGCCTAAAATTCTCTGTTCTACATCATTAATAAAATTTGAGGTAATTTCACATTCCCAGAAGAGGTGATTACATGGATTCTTCTGCATTCCTTCAAAAAGTACAACGCACTATAATAATCTCCCTTTCTCTGATTCGGTGAAGAAAAATATTAGTGCCTAAAACTCGATGAAGAAAGCCAGTATTGAAAATACTTAATTTTACTTTCCCGGAGAGACAAGAAAGGAATTCGAAAAATAATTTGCCATTTTTCGGAGAAGTTACATTTAATTAACTTGAAGTACCGTAGGAGATGAGATAGATTTAACTAAAAGAACCACTCGGCGGACGTATTCCTTTTGATAAAATCCCAGCTTCACAGCATATATGTACAACCCCCATAAATACAAACAACTAAGGCCTGAACGCCGTAAGGGGAGTGGAAATAATGAAAAAAATATTTCAGCCTCCTTCGGCTGACGGTCCTGCACTGGTTTGAAATGTTTGATTTAAAAGTCCCTACTCACAGCATAATTATTATGTCCCCACTATAATACAGAACAATAAAGTCGCCGTACTCCCAATAAAGTCGCCGTACGCCCAGCTGTACTGTGACAAAGTATTTGCATGACAAAGCGGCAGCTCTTTTGCATATAATCAACGATACTAACCGACAAACACCCGAACTGTGTTCGTGCCAATGACGTCTGGGCGAGCACCTTGCGTCATTGGTTCGTACTTCATCCTATGATCCCCGGACTTTACCGAAAGGTGATTCTCTCGTACTGCGACTGCGCAAGTCTTCGCGAAGAGTAGTTCGGAAATTTCCGTTTGCAAACGTAGTGTTTCCGGCGCGCCGCAGTCATCGATAACCATGCACTGAGTCCTACTCCGAATCCTAGACCTACACCTCGGAATGCGTCACCCTGCTCTTGCAACTCAGGAGCTAACAAATATACGAATTACGACCCTATCGGTCAGTCTGTGAAAAATTCTGCTTCTCCGTTTTGGACAGCTGGACCGTGAACGACAGACCTCACCACTCTTCGTAGAATAAATAGTATAAATGGGGGAAGTCACTACAGCAAGTACATCAGGTAACCAGCCTAGGCCTAGCCTGTGCACTGTACTATTAGTAGTATTAGTACTAAACTTTTTTTTTTAAAGAACGCTACCTAAGGTGGGATTATATAGTTACACGAACAAATAACTGAAATGGTTTGATATAACTAGTACTAGTACTTACTTACTAGTAGTAGTAGTACTATTACTATCGTTGGCTAGATTAGACATTGAACAGGCTCGAATTTACGGTACGTTATGCAAACTTGGATTTTCCAAATAGGCCTTTGTTTCCGATATGCAAGTAAATCCCAAGTAAGGAAATTAAATGGAAATGATTAAACAGATTAATAAATTATATGTTGTTTGACCATGGTTTTGAAGTTGTACTTGTTGTAGTACTACTAGTACTACTATTCTAAGAAATTCAAATTGTGTGGCCAGCCTAGTAGTACTACTACTATAAGTACTAGTAGTAGTAGTAAATTGGTCTGTACACTCACGTAATAACACTTTCTAGAAATGGGCTAAAATTGTCAATGGGCAATGTTTACTGCCATTTTTGTGGTTCTTGAAATAAAGGATTAGCACTTCACTATGATAGCGTCTGAATGACGATTAGTTAGACCTATAGGGTCGTACGGAATTTCTTCCGCTATGCCATTCACCCGATTCTGCGTTTCCTATTCTGAGAGTCTTGTTCTTGCTTTGTGGTGGTGATAATCTTCAGCCCATATTTTGCACATCTTTCTGACAGACATGTTCCTGATTTGTGTTGGTGACGTTCTCCATCCCATATTCTGCACTTCTGACAGTTGCATGCTGTTTTGTGTGGTGAGAATCTCCTTCCCATATTCTGGGCAGAGAAACTTATTATTTGTTAGCCCACTATTTTTGTTGATGTATCAAAAAATCTCGTTTTGCAGTTGGCTTAGCAGAGCTGGCTCATCATGAATACCAAGCGGGCAACTACGAAGCTGCTGAAAAGCATTGTATGCAGTTGTGGAAGCAGGAGCCCGACAACACTAGTGTCCTCCTGTTGCTGAGCTCTATTCATTTCCAGTGCCGAAAATTGGACAGGTAATATTGAATGCTACCAAGGATCTCTTTAGCTGCAAAAATGAAATTGGGAAATGAACCTGAATAATATAAAAATTATAATATAAAATTACTTCCCTATGTGGCAAATTTTCCGATGGTTACTGAATAATAGTGTTTATACATCAGATTTGTGTCAGATGAAAATTTGTTGTCTTATAAATAATTGAAAATGAAACTCATTCTCGTGATTGACGAGAAATATAAACCAAATTAAAAGGGACGTATCTTAAAAAGACTATTAATAGTGGTCCATTTTAAAATGAATCCCTACTTAAAAGAGTGATCCATCTTAAAAGTTGTACTTCTGTTTTGTAGATCTGCTCACTTTAGCACACTGGCAATCAAACAGAACCCACTCCTGGCAGAGGCATACTCTAACCTGGGGAATGTCTTCAAGGAAAGGGGGCAGCTCCAGGAGGCTCTGGAAAATTACAGACATGCTGTGAGGCTTAAACCCGACTTCATCGACGGCTACATCAACCTAGCGGCAGCTCTGGTGGCAGCGGGGGACATGGAGGGAGCTGTCAGCGCTTATGTCACAGCATTGAATTACAACCCAGTGAGTCTTAGTTCCCCATTCTATTAACCGTGACATACCTTCTACAGTACTATCTACAGTACTACAGTATCTACAGTACTACCATCTATTGCCACCACAGTTGACATTACTAGTTAGTGTGAGCAATGGAATTGCCAGTTGGGTGTGATGCTGAGATACTGTCGTCTGTCTTAGCCAAATAGATTCATAGATGAAAATTGGAAGATATAATAATAAATGGAAAACAGTTCATTTATAAGTGTAAAAAAAAACCCAATGCCATCACAAAGTTGTATGCAATAACAGTAGCAATAAATGAGACCTCGGCTTTCCAATTGGTTTTGGAATGAATTTGATTCTAAGATGACTTTGCTTTTTGCATTTGTATTTTTATGACTACTGTAAGATATAGGTGCGTATGACAATCACTTGTTTTTTTTAATGCACACTGTTCGTGAAAAACAAGCGTAGTCTCTCACCTTAAACACCAGTGTCGGCATAGTAGGCGACACTGGAGATTATCACCACAGACAATGCTATACGGTTCTGCAAGCTGAAACGGGGACAGTTTGTACAAATAAGACGGGGTAACTGCACAAATTGTGTACGTGACAAACTTAAAAAGAATCAATCTTATTGACATCAATATTTAAGATTATATTCTGCTCCTATGCTCCAGTAGTTTCTAGTTTTGTTCTGATGCCCAAGAGCTCCCAATAAGTTGCATAGCAATCTGTAGCGGAACATATTCACAGCGTCAAGCACTCGCTATTCGCATGACAATGTCTAGTAGCCTAATAATTAATCAACGTGACTGCATGCGACATTATTCACAAGTCCACGGCCTCCTCAGAGACCGAAGGGGATGAGAACAGGTCTCTAAAAGCTAGGTTGCCTACTCTGATGGTTGCATCCTGTGCTGCAGAGAAAGCGTGCCTTATCCTTAGTGAGACAACTGTGCCTTTCCCACCAATTTGACCTTCCGGCATAGTTTAGCGGGGACGTAGTCGACATAGCATTGTTTATAGTCACAGTTAAACGAGATGGGAAGGTCCCTGGAGGGTAACCTCTAGCTGGCTGGAACCGATACCACTGGCGAGGGTTGTTTGCCACAATTACAATTTTAAATTTCCACCCCTCCGCTGGAGAGAAAGTTGCGTGCATGGCTTACACTCTGCCCCACCAGTCCTAAACCAAGAACATGATGGGCGGACAATGCGTCACATGATTTGAAGCCACTTCCACTGACCGACCTCTAATAAAGGATCGGGAGTGGCGATAGTGTTATTCCCTTGGGTTGCAAATGGTAGTGCCAAGGAAAAAAAAAGTTGGTAACAATGATGTGGTGTTTTTAAATACATGTGCAAAATTACATGCTGGAGAAGAAATGTAAACATGTAATTAATTAAATGAATATCACCATGTCGAATGAATCGTTCTGCAGAAAAATCCTACCTTGCTAAGTTGCTTTGAAAGTAACGTAATGCACATGTTGGACGATGTCCAAACAGCGTGCCACAAATGAATTAAATATATTACTTAGTGCAAATTGAGGTCATGAAGTAAAAGGGGCATTCCTTTCTTTTTGTTACAGGACCTTTACTGTGTTCGAAGTGACCTGGGCAATCTTTTGAAGGCTCTAGGGAGACTTGACGATGCTAAGGTATGAGTGTATGACTGTTTCAATGACAATGGGTTCATGGTAGGAAGGAATTGGAAGGTAGGGATGGATCATAATTAAAGGAGATAGCTTCAATTTATTCCTTGTGATACCCTCACATTAACGTGCAACTCAAATCTGAATAAGAACTCTGATCTTTTATCAAAGCCAAATACTAACTCCTATTAGAGGAAGTTTCGAAGAAATTTGGCTTGATCGTACAAGTTTCAGGACAGTAGCCATTTCAATGTGATCAAACTAGATTGGATTTGCGTTCATGTACGGTATCATATAGGATGATGACAGGGCACCCTACTGCCTCTAAGAACTGTCACACATTTTTGGCCCTTGAATGTATTGGTTAGTAGCACTTGTGTAGTTAGTATTAATGACCTTATCAGTGCTACAACTAGGCCACTACGAGACCAAGTACGCTAGATTATGACTGACTTTATGTACAGTACAGCATAAATTTGCCAGCAATTCTACTTACTAGGCCCTATGCATAGCCTAACTAGTAGTATACTCAGAGTATTGAGGTTATGTTATCGTAGGCAAGCTGGGCTGACATTTGAGCTTAAAGATTCTATCGAGGCTATAAACATTCATTAGCAGCAGATCTCCTTTTACTATTCGCTTGGGTTATCAAGGTATTTGTCCTGTACACTAAAATCATTGGCACTGTATCAGTTTTAAGGATTTTCATTGGTGGTCCTCGCATGCAACCTGAATTTTAAGTATAAGTGTACATAGAAAATGAATACTTATCTGTTCCGATGTGTAGCTATGCTCTACTGCATATATATAAGTTGGCTCTTTTTCTGGGTCGTGATTACAAGAATAGTCTATGTAGATTCTGTCGAGTAGCGTCGGTATGCCGGCCTTCAGTTACAAAAGCACTTTGCGAAACTTTGACTGACCAATATGAAGGTAGTCTCAAATGATCTACAAGAAATGATGTTTTTCACCAACCAGTCTGAATATTTTGTTCACTTATTGATGTTACGGAACTGTTTGATAATTTGCAAAATGTAGTTCAGTTGTAAAACAACATATGGCCTACATTGAAGGTGGGGATGGGGATCATGCTTGGAGAGCGAGATTGCTAAGTTTTGTCTCGGAGTGACATTTATTGAAGAGTGATCTCGAGTGATGAAGGGGCTTTTAAGTCTTTGTTTTTTCTTTCCATTTTGTGATCTACAAAGCTGTTTGCATTCCTAGGGCTTTGAAAATATGTTCTGCTCAACCACAGCTTGTGTATGCCTTAACAAGACTGTGGATTATGAAGTCTTCACTACATACAGACCAGCTAGTCCTTTACAGACCCGCTGTTGCTGCCAACTGCGCTTGCAAATGTGTTGGATTCTCGAGAGCAGCCTGCTCCTCCCCCTTCCGCCGCCGCCGCCGCAGCTGCTTACGTGTGCGTCCAATCACCAAGGGCGAGTGGATGTAGACGTAAACCATTCTGGTATTCCCTTCTATCACTGGAGACTAACGTTTGTTGTTAAATTGAAATTGGATTCTATTAATCTTGCTATGATGCTCGGACAGAAGCCACTTGTCAATATGAGCCGACCGACCACAAAATCGATCAGATTAACATGTAATAATATATTAGTTTATTTCCAAAAGAAGTTCCACCTCTCGACTGACGAGGGTGGCCTACGGGATACCGGAATGTTGTATTATGCACGGCAGCAGTCCTTGTCCCACAAAATGTTTTTACAGGAACCCATCGTGGTGCTGCACCTCTTTTTGCCGTTTTCTTTTTGGCACTCTTTTTCCCCTTTCAGCGCACCCGCGCTTTCCCCCGGAGGAGCTGCGTGAGCATGGCAATTGCCTCGCCTAAGCTAAACTGACCCAAACATTTCATAACGGTCCGACATCCTTTAGTTCCCCACAATTGCAGATTAACGAATACATTTCAATTTTGCAAAGATCGTTTAAATACTCGATAATACAATATTTGAGCTCCCATTTTGAGTTCTTAAACCTAGTTATTTGATGATTGGGTCAGTTTAGCACACCCGACTCACCTACGAACATCTCTCTGCAGATTATAGATCATCAAGTCAACGCAACGTGTTCCTCCTGCAGGGCTGTTTTGTCTCTAGTTTGTGTTTGCGATGAAGGCCTTATAAATCACCCGTCTTGTTCTGTAGTTGGTCCAGACAAATTACACTACGCAATTAATCTTGACCAACAAGCATTTTCCACATACGAATTTTATTTCAGACTTAAAAGCCTCTTCCCAGTATTTTTTGGTTTGTTGTGAAAAATATACTGTTTTTTATTCTTACACCACACTCGTTAATGAGCTTTTGTTTTCTTTCATGTATCCCCATGCATTTATATTTAGGGTTGGTTTAACACCATGCAGAGGTGGTTGGAAGGAAGCAGCTATCCATGTCTAAAGATGTCCATTATCCGGGAGAGGGACTGGCCATGTTGGTGCTTGCCCGACACCAACACGTATTGATGCTATTTCGTTTCCTCTTCCTGTGTGAATTACGCAGAGAACGCCACAAGAGAACATGTAGCTGCAGTGATGTTTGTATGGTGGGTCCCCTCCCCGTCCCTCCCACAGGGTGTGAAAATCACTCCAGTGTTCACAAAGATACGAAAGCCCTCCCCCCCCCCAAACAAAAAAAAAGGGGGAAGAAATTTACAATGACAACAAATATCACAGCTTGTATATTCTCTTGTGAATGTTGCAGCCATGTTATTGCATGTTGTAGGATGTCAAGAATCAGTTGTGGGAGCATTGCATGCCCAGCAGCCGGCCGCTAGCAGCAGCAGCAGCACAGCCCTACATGCTCGTTCTGCAAGTAGAGATTAGTCATTAAAAGTCACATGCTTTAAGAAAGTACTAGAGTACAAATACGCTTCATACAACTGTCTGATGAGCGTGCGAATGGCTTTGCTTTTCTGAATAATATACTTGAGAAAACTGTCCTCTTTATTTTCTACGTCATGTGCTGACTTTACTCGCAGAACAGGGCAGTGGAGTTGATTTGAAAGAGGGAAATGTTTTTAATGATCGGTTGGAAGCATTTCCTCTCATTCTGTGCATGCAGGACGCCAATCGGAGCTTGCCGCAGTATGCTATGATGCTCTCTGCAGTTATTAATATATATGCCATTTATTATATCGACCTTTCTGCTCTCTTGCATTCGGGGTAATGTGACTGCTGAAAATTACAGCTCCATTCCGAATTACCTGTGCAGATGGCCTCGTAGCATACTCTTAGCGCATACGGTAAAGTTAAGACGTGCGACTCGTTTCGGAACACTTTCATGCACCTCCACTTTGCAGACAGCTGCATTGTCTCTTGATAAGGTTTAGTGCATGTTTAATGATGTTATCAATTTTCACTCTGTAAATGACATCGACCCTGGATTAAAAATTGATGGTAAGTGCGCAAGATGGTGGAAATCGCATTTCCAAGTGAGCTTATTCCGTAAATGCATCGCCTCGCTGCGCATGTTGAAGTTGGGGATAATACTGTTACATGGATATACCTTTATATGGATATCTAATTCAACTACTTTGGTAGTTGAATTCTTGAAATTCTGGAGAGATCAGATTGCTTTCTGATCTCATATTATCCCCATCTTTAACATTTATGTTTCCCACAACCTGATCTTGAAAAACATTCTGATGTTGCTATACAAGTATTCTAATTCTCTTTTCTTTCTTTTTCTCTCTTTCCCTTTCCTCATTTCCTTCTCCATTTTGGTGTTTCACCACCGATGTGTATCCCCTTATTGATGCATCTGATGGATGTACAAATTCCAACAAATATCTCCCCCCATCAAATCCCACCTTTATTCCTGGGGGATTTCAACGACAGGCATGCTACCTGAAGGCAATCGAGACGCAGCCAAACTTTGCAGTGGCTTGGAGTAATCTTGGATGCGTGTTTAATAGCCAGGGGGAAATCTGGCTTGCAATTCATCATTTTGAAAAGGTAGGCGTACAATAAACCCACAACAAGTTGTGCAGTATTGTGACACCTTTTGTGAACCATTACCAGATAATAAATTATTGCCTGGTAGGTTCTTGTTTCCTTCTCCAGTTAATTATGTGGAGGTAATTAATTATTTCCTCAAGGGTAATTTGTCAAATTTTGTGTGGAAGGCCTGGAAAATGTTTCAGTTTAAAGTTTGAAGGAAAAAAAGTGGGTGGACCCTATACATTAACTGACACATTTAGCTGTTACTGTCATATCAGCTGTTATAAATTGTGGTGATGTGGTATTTTCTTCGAAGAAAATGTCCATTAAATATCAGGATATTGCAAAATATATACCATAAATGAAGCCATAGACAATGCGATGAGCCTGTCTGAATTATGTGAATAATTTTTTTTTTCTTTTGTAAATTTCTTGTAAGCTGGCATTTCAAGAAATTACTTGGACTTTGGATGTAATTACACACTTTGTCATCTGTTAGACCAATCAGATTTTTTGGGTTACGACAAGTTTTGAGTAAACGACAATAGTGTACCACGATAGGTAAATGTATACTCTGTCTGTCAACCAGGCCGTGACTCTAGATCCTGACTTTTTGGATGCCTACATCAACCTTGGAAATGTTCTGAAGGAAGCTCGGATATTTGACAGGTGAGACTTTTTCTTTCGCTTCTAAGATTGGCATAAAATAGTGGTCGCCGTTTTCTTCACAGCACATTATTTAATATTTGCAAGACTGATGTTACAGAGTTATCATTTTCAAAGTGCTGGGTACAGCTGAAATTATAATGCTTAATCTCCACAGGGCTGTTGGTGCTTACCTGAGGGCCCTTCAGTTGAGTCCGAACCATGCTGTGGTCCATGGCAATCTTGCCTGTGTCTACTATGAGCAAGGGTGAGTATTGTATTGGTCGGACATTTTCTTTTCTCAATGGCATTTCCCAAATTATCAACCAGATAACTGCAAATAAAATTTTTCTAACGTTGGAAAGGCATATTTAAGTATTGAATGTATGTCATTTTAGGTATGTCCATTTTTAACATAACTTGGTGCTTCAACGGTGCTGGATTTTTTTCAGCACCTAGGTCTTTCAATCTAATCGTGGCTCTTTTCTTCTCGCAGGCTAATTGATTTGGCAATAGACACCTATCGAAGGGCGATAGAACTACAACCACACTTTCCCGACGCTTACTGCAACCTTGCAAATGCCCTCAAAGAACAGGGCAAGGTGAGATATATTCATTAATTCAACCAAGTGAGGATGGGTGGGAAATGGGAGGGCAGTCTTTGTAATAAGGAAAAATTCAACCATAATGATGTTGTGGCTGGCAGTTGATGCTTTATTAATGTCATCACTATTGTGGTGACTTTGCCTTCTTCCCCATCCCACTCACCTTTCATCCTGCCCTTTTTTTGTCCACAAATAAGCCTGTCCAGCACACCCCACCCAGCGCCCATTAATAGGTATTAAGAAAAGGTGCAACAGGTAGCGAATTTTCTTCATCTGCAGGTGCAAGATGCCGAGGAATGCTACAACACAGCCCTTCGTCTCAATCCTACGCACGCTGACTCTCTTAATAACCTGGCCAATATCAAGAGGGAGCAAGGGAAAACGGAAGATGCCATCAGACATTATTGTAAAGCGTTGGAGGTGTTTCCTGAATTTGCTGCAGCTCACTCTAACCTAGCTAGTGTCCTGCAACAACAGGGCAAACTACAAGAGGCATTGATGCACTATAAAGAAGCTATTAGGTATGTTAATCACTATCATCAATAACAGCAAAACTATAATTATTTGTGAACAGTTATGTCCAGAATTGAATGATAGGGGCAAACTACAAGAATAGTTGATGCACTATACACAAGCTATAAGTTATGTTATCACTATCATCAATAACAGCAAAACTGTATTTGTGAATAGTGATGTCCAGAATTGAATGATAGGGGCAAACTACAAGAATAATTGATGCACTATACACAAGCTATAAGGTACGTTCTCGCTATATCGATAGCAGCGAAATTAAATGTGTGAAACAGTGATGTCCAGAATTCAAGGATAGTTACTAGCATCGGATAAATCTCTCATTACATCCAAGTAATTAATAATGTGTTGACAATTTTAAAGAAGAGGCTAATATTTCAAACTTTAAGCTGGATGATTGACCATTATTTATTAAGGCAATATTTCTATACAAGATTGTATATTGTGTATTGTAGACATTTAAATGAAACCTTCAACAAAAGAAGTTTAATGTGTGTTAAGGTGGGAGAATGGTGCATACCTTCTAATTTCTTACTGTTAAGTGGTACTGTACTGTTGCTACACAAATAGTTGACAAACTTTCTAATATGCCATCGCACCACCTAAATTTGGTGACTTGTTTTGCAGAATGGTGATCTTCCAAACTTAACAGAAAATGAAACCACCATGAAACAACACATCTAGGATTTCCAAACTGCAATTCTGGATGTTAAAGCCTTTACTGTCCGTATTCATTATGCTTTGTAAAATTTGATGTAAATTATCCGACAGAGAAGTTGTGTTATCATTGCCCAATGGTCTAAAACAACGATACCGGTTTTGTTCCCCCAGAATATCACCGACATTTGCCGATGCATATTCAAACATGGGAAATACATTGAAGGAGATGCAGGACATACATGGAGCCCTACAGTGCTATACCAGGGCGATACAAATCAACCCAGCGTTCGCTGATGCCCACAGCAACCTAGCGTCCATTCATAAGGTAAACATTTGTCACTGGAAAAGTGTTTCAGGTGGGGTATATCAATGAGAGGGTATTGGTACATATCAATGAGGGGTATTTACATATTAATGATGGGGGTATCAATACATATCAATGAGGGGGATATTTATACATAACAATGAGGGGATATTAATATATATCAATGAGGGGGAAATTTATACATATCAATGATGTGGGTTATTAATACATATCAATGAGGGGGATATGTACATCAATGAGTGGTGGGTGTAGTATTAATACAATTCAATGAGAGGTATTTACATATCAATGAGTGGTGTATTAATACATATCGATGAGGGGATATGTACATAAATGAGAGGTATTTACATATCAATGAGTGGTGTATTAATACATATCAATGAGTGATGTATTAATACATATCAATGAGGGGTATTAATACAATTCAATGAGAGGTATTTACATATCAATGAGTGGTGTATTAA